>CAIGRB010029118.1:103071-136519 GCA_903798255.1 Fraxinus quadrangulata | reverse complement strand
CAATTACCACACTAAAAAATAAAAAAAATAAAACACACACACCCACACACACACACACCAAGGAACCAAAAAAGATTGGGCCACTTTGAAAGCAATAATACAAGTTGCTACATTTTAAGAGAGGGTACGCTTATTGAAAGATTCGACTGTCAGGTTGGCTGTAAAAGCCGGAATTGAATTCATCTTTCGGATGAATACTTCAACCTGCAAAACCATCACTCAATCATGTCCAGAACAGGAATAATTTGGTGCACAGCAGTAAAAGAAATTAGAACGTCACAAAAAGGAGTTAGTTCAAACCTGCCGAGATAATTCAGGATGTGAGGCATACTCATTTGGCTACATCGAAAAAGAAGGGAAGAAGAAAAACAACTTAGTTCATACTGTACATCGATTGATATGTATGTGCCTTGACTGCAAAGCATAACTAATAGCAACGTTCAAGAAATTCTAACATTACAAGTAGAAATCGTGGTCATTTCTCCGGTACTAAGCACCGTTAATTAACTTATGTTAAGCAACAATGACATGACACATAAATTAATTGTTGAATCATTTAATTCCTAGGACCAACCATTGAACGTATTCACCAATTAATTAATGTGTCATGCAACAGTGCTTAGTAAATCATTTTTCGAACAAAGACATGTCCATTCCCCCACCTCATAGATTACTAAATTACAATTTTACCGCCCATTATTACCATCAATTGTTGTCATTTAATATTACTTACGCAAGAGCTTCCCCTAAAAATAAATGCTTACGTTTCTATTTGATATTCCCCACGACATTGGAATACATTTGCCAAATCTGAAGGTTTTAACGTGCAAAAATCTCATTTTTCTTGTAGCCCAAAACTCAAAAAAAGAGCGGCATCCATTTTTACTCTAGGAATCAATGAAGAAGACAGTACCTTCTTCATTGAAACTGTGCAAAGTAAAAGAGAGGTATACACTATTGACGGAAGAAATTTTTTTTAAGGGACTAAAAAGTACCTTCTTCAACAAAGAGGAGAAAAAAGATCAAGTTAATCAAGCTTACCAAAAAGTTCATGTTCCCTGATTCATATTCAAATTCAAGCTTTTCGTTGTCGCTTTGTGCGTAGATCGAGTGAAGGGTAAAGCGAGTAACTGGAATTCCATCCGAGCGTTGGTGGTCATCCATAACAATCTGGTAAAGTATTTCGAAGATCACGTCAACAGACTTTGGAAATATGAGAAAAAAAATCAGCCCAAAAGACACGTTGGCTGTTTATATTAGTATAGAGACAAGATACGGAATAAAATAAACCCATCTTGTTTACCATAACTCAAATGCACCAAACCACCACTGCTAATACTTTTATCAGTAGTTGTTGGTATTTGAATTTTCACTAATAGACCAATGAGCCTACTCATCTTTCAACAGAAAAAAGTGTAGTTTCCATAACAAAGATGTCCGTTCATTTGAAGAATACTGGAAATTCACTAGGCCATGTCTTGTATCGCATGTGATTTGATAGATACAAAACGAATCAGAGAATGCTAGTAAAGTGAAGAGAGCAGTTTCTAGTGTGATCCAAATCCTACACATGACAACTACACGAAATTCTAGTGCATATCTACATCATATCTTCTTCATTACTAAATTTTGTATTATTAACTTGCAATAATATCTATGTCAGTATCTTATTTAATCAACATAAAATGTGAATCCTGAGCCAATATATTTTTCTTGTTAGAGTTCTAAACTTAGCCAGGAATCGTTCTCTCTCTTTTTTTGATTGAGTGGAGGGAAAAAGGAAATTGAAGGATTGAAATTCCAATTACATCCAATGATTTACGCTATTTATTATCTCGACATAGTGATTGTCACAACAAAAGAACGGGACCAGTCCTTAACACCCATCAAAGAAAGTCAATCGCATTTAGTGGATACCTATAAAATTTACAAGAAAATGGGAAAATGCAAATGAAAGGAAACTGGGAAAAAAAAATTGATGTCAAAAACAAGCATGACGAGAGGCTGGCAGCAGAATGAAGATTGTTGAATCCCCACTAAATGCTGTTTTTACATGGAACCAATTCTTTGATTATGTAATGTGGGGCAGTTCTCTGATTTGACTAGAAATATGTACCTTTGTCACACTGTTTTCACGTAAACTTAGCTACTGGCTGTGAGGAGCCAAAACACTAACACTGGTAATTGTAGTTTGAGAACCAAAAAGAAAGTTCTAGCATGACATACCTTGTAACCAAAAAGTTCACAGCAAGCCCTTCTAAAAACTGATATTCTGTCGGCAAAAACTGTTTTATATCTGTTTCATCAAATACTCAAGACTTTTCACTTTTATGCAGATGAGCTAAATGTAAATGCTACAGCAAATATTTAGAGAATTTTATTTAATATTCACCTCTCCTCCCGTTTTTCAAGTGTTGCAATTTGCTCTTTCAACTGCTTGATATTTCCAGCAATGTAGGAGTCAACCAGTGTGCCAGCATCAGCTAAAGTGAAATAACCAATTAGAGCATGTCAAAAATCATGATTAAAAAACATAAAAGAGCCAGTGAGTGAAATAATGGGTATTTTTTTGATGAATACGAAGGCACCGAGCAAATGTAGAAGTGCAAATATAAAGCCTGATAAAGAATATATTTTAGTTACATAAGGATCTTAGCTCCATTTAGAAAGGTAAAACCATAGCCCATTTCTCTGTATTGGCTGCTAAGTGCTGGCCTTCTATGCCAAGAAATTCAGCACCGGTTTGGACAGTATACTTACTATAGCTTCCATCTACTTCCTTATTGAAACATTGCCTAGATTTTCACAAGACTATTGAGACCTCAAACGAAAGGTTTGCAAGAATAACCACTTATGCCAAAATAAATAAATAAATAATGATTTATTAAAACCAATGAACAATGGAAAATAAGAACATTGCTTAAATTTATGTACAGAGCTATAATGCTCGGACTCGGGTACAGGTACATATCTAAATGTCGGATATTTTATTTTCTAAAATGTAGGGGGATATGACTAAAAAGTGTCCAAATTTCAGACACGGGTAAATGGGTACATCTTTCAAAGTTCAATTTTTTTTACTAATCCAGGATGTCATTTTGAATAGACCAAAATTAATTACTCACAATAAAGGAAATGTGTATTTAACAAGGAATTAACACGAATAAAATAGAATTTTGGATTTTAGTTTTCAATTATGGAAATTACTAAATATTATATAAAATAGAAAATGAGGAATTTGATTGTAATTTGATTTAGTGGAGCACTAAGTAGCACTATATGGAATTCATTTTCATTTTATACAAACAAAACCTTAAACCACCGATACAAAGAGAGTAAGAAGGGAAAGAAAAAAAAAAAGGTAAAACCTAGCGCCGTCGCCTTTCTCCACCCTCTCGGCGACCATGCTAGGTTTATAGAGAGCAACAATAAGAAGAAAAGGAAAAGATTAAAAAAGAAAAAGCAAGAAGCAAAAACGACGAAATATTCGGTTGAAATTTGGATGATCCGACACATATCCCATACCCATACCGATGTCATGTCGTGTCCAGCACGGGTACTCCAACTATTTTGAAGAGTCCGAACATCGGAGGCACAAAGTATTATGGGCTACTTGAGCATCAAACACATAATGACAGGCTAAGGAGCACCAATACTAATACGAGACAACATTGACATGTCAACACAATTTTTTTAGAAAAAGTACCAACGTGACACATCCCAACATGCTGTTTAAAATGATTTTTTATATTGTAAAATAATTTTTTTTTGTTAATTTCATCATGTCAACAATGTATCGATAACGTGTCAACAACACATCTCATGGCGTATTGACAATGTATCTCCCAACGGCATCATGTTGACGACGTGTCAAACTGTACAAAATCATAAAATAATTTGGGCATGCCACCTTGCATTTTCCAATATGTGTTGACGATGTATCTTTGACGTGTTGGTAATGTGTTGGCGACGTGTCCAACTGTACAAAATCAAAAAATAATTTGAACACCTCCCTAGCATTTCCATCACGTGTCGATGTCATTTAGGATACCAACTCGCTGGTGCCACGAAAGTGTTGGTGTATCTTTGACAACAAAAGGTCTTCGCACCATTATCGATGTAAAAAATTGTAATTGGAGTTACTACCTGACTCGAAACCTATTTTACATCAGCATGGGACAACTATCCTTTAGAGCAATCATCTTCAAATCTAAGGAAAGTCGTTTAGCGTCTAGAGAGCAAAAGTTTAGTCCACTCTGTATTGTAGCGCCCAAAAAGGGGATTAAATTGGGCCACTGTCCTAATTAAATACCGCCACACTCAAGTATGCAAATATGGAAGATGATTATGTTGGCTCGTCAGCCATACTTTTGCAGAAGTTTCTTTTTATGTAAAATGCAATTTCGCCTAGTTGACATAAAAAGTTCTAGGAGTAAGACCTCCAGGTGCAGTATAGCTTTTTAAGTTTTTGTACATGTCCTCCAGGAAACAAGGGAAAGAATAATATTCATGACAAGTTAAACAGACATTCACAAAACCCGTGCCAATAACATGGAGATTAAAATTGTCCCAACTGCTATTGAAATAAAGGGGCGACACTGCAAACCCACACTCCCATCCACCCCTAAACCCCAAGGATCCCCAAGCCCAAGTGCAGGGAGTTCCATTTAATGAAGTATTAGAACTGTGCACAAGTAATAGATGCACCTCCAAAATGCTTGTATAGCAGTACTTTACCATGAGATATTAAGTGTGACTAGGATAGAGCATTGTACTAGTGACAAAGACAAGAGAAAGGTGAGAAGGATGAACTAAAGTTTCAAGAGGCTGACGATCTAACAGTTGATTAACTTACATGACTGCTTTTTAAGGTCTTCAACAGCCTGCAATTTTTCCTTTGTCTTCTGCAACTCATTTTGCAGAGCCTCTATTGTTTGTTTTGCCTCATTCTCAACTGCTAGGGTATTGACCATTCGCAGAACTTTCGTACTTGCAGAAGAAAAATCACCATGTCCCAGCTGCACAAGGGGGAAAATAATAAGAATTAAATAAAAAAAAAAGGATTGTGCATCAAAATAGACGACTTCAGTAAAAAAAAAAATCATGCTTCTGGCCTCTTTACTTATGACACTCACTTTGTAGTTCTTAAATATCAATGTTCATTGTAATAAATATTTCAAAACTTGACAAGTTTTCTCAAATTCCATACCCATCACTAACAATAAATACATCATAGAACACACTACTTGGGATAGCCAGAATTCTAATGGGATTTAAGCATGAAAAAGGTTGTGATGACCATACGCATTCCTAACTCAGCCATAAGAAGTCAAGGCACATATGGGCATGACCATACTCGAAAAAATTCAAGCTTTTTACTAAATTATGTGGTTGATGAACTTGAGCTCTGAGTTATCTTTTTATCGCACAAAGAGATATCTAATATCAATACCCCTCATCACTGACTAATTTGGGACTTCTTTTTGTTCATTGTGTTTCGTTGTCTATTTCCTGTGCGTACCATGAAATATGAATTGTAATAGCATTTGTACCAACTTTCGGATATAAAAGTATCAAAATTGTGTAAAGCACAAGAATATTACCAATGGCATAGCTAGCAAAAACCAAAAAATACTTCTGCCTTATGTCTTGTAGAACCAACCTTGGATTCCAATATAGCTATCTCAGAACGGAGGCGATCATCTTCTCTCTCTAACATCTTTATTCTTCTTGCTTCATTATTTAACCTCTCATTTAGCAATTTTATTTCATCGAGTTGACGTCTATTAGTCTCCCTTTGTTCAGATAAGTTGCTTTCTAGTTCCCTGATAACGCTTTCCTTCTTAGCAAGAGAGGATTCTAGTTGCTGTCAACATACAGAAATTATGAGCACGGATGAACTGGACCGCGAAAATAGTCATACTAAATAAAGAAACAATGACACCTCATTACCTGAACAATAGTTCCACTGACTAATTCCTTACCGTCATCAAGGCCGTTGCACCCTTTCATTTCATCAACAGCATGCTTCAAGCTATCTCTTTCCTCTGTAAGTGATGCAATCTACAAAAAAGCATCAGTTCAAACATAACAATTGTAGAAAGACCAAACAAAAAGTCGGAGAAGCTTAATATATGCTGTATTGCTTTAATTGCTTCTATATTCTTAAGAAGGGAACAGCAGATTAGAAATCATGACCTCCAGCAAAACTTATAAACGAACCAATAGCCCCATATTCAAATGTATAAACTCATGAAGTTCGCTGAACATTTTCGTCAATTATTCTCTAAGCAGACTTGAGTCAGACAGAAGTTAAAAAAAGAAAAAGAAAAAGATAGTTTAAAAATCACCAATGTCGTCAAGCACTTTAGCTAGGTCATCAGGCATTCAGGCTAATAGTAGAACTCGATGATGGACAAAATGATGACAGATTGTCATCACATCAGATGGATAAAACTCACTGACCATCAATTTTAGCCTTTTAATTTCTGATTTGGATAATTCTGCCCTCCCTTTTGCCAGTGCAGCCTCAGTTTCTGCACTTTCTTTATCAAGCAATGTGGTATCAAGATCAACTTCTACTTGTTTCAAACGTGCTTGGGCCTCACCCACTTTCATCATGCTATCATATAACTCTCTGCATGAGCCAACAAAGATGTTAATAGAGACCACAAAGATAGACTATATAAATAATTTCACGCAATTCAACACTGCCCCCCAAATAACAGGGAATTAAGCTAATAATAAATCAATACTCATTTCCAGGAAACAACATTACCGACAGAGTAAAATGGGGTTGATCATATTTGCTTAATGAGAAGATAGAATTATATTGGTTACATGAAGCGCTGATTTTCTTTGAAAATTATTTATGAACCTAACTCGTTGTAGTTGGTAATTTGCAGCAAAATGTAAAGCATGGATATTAAAGAACAGAACTTATTCCTCAAGATTATATTTTACTTTTAGAAACTCTAGTCGATAGCAGAAATGAAGTTTATATGAACAGGTTATATACTTCTGTAAAGCTGCAAATTTGAGTGGTATATCATCAGCATGTGACACGCCAGGAATGTCTTTAATCATTGATTTCCATGTGGACAAGTCATCCTCCAAATTCTTCACAGTTAGCTGGATGTCTGATAACTTGTGTAGGTCTGACTCTGCCCTTTCTCTGCGACCTTTTTCCTCTAGTAACTGCTCTTTCAACAAGTCAACTTTTTCATGAGAAGAAATGATCTTTCTGGCTTCACGCACTTCACACTCCTGAAATACATTGAAAAAAGTTCAATTAGAAAATTGGATGATTGATTTATTCCCAAAAAAAAAAACCTATTGAAAAAAAATATATATATTATCACACTTCTGCCATGAGTGATGTAAGAAAATGTGCGAGCTAGATAATTCTATGTAATAAAGGAGATCAAAGCCAATGTGCATAGGCCTGAAAATTAAATATACGTCGATGCTCATCAGCCCTGTAGACAAAACAAATAATCTGGTAGCTGCAATGCTTAATACTGTAACCTTATCTACCACTTGACAACGTAGACTATTCTTTCAAAGCAAATTTACATCAATATTAACTTGTTTCTAAATGGGTTACTATCTTCAACAAAGAATGTGAAGGTAATTTATGGCTTGCAGAAAATATAAAGTAGGTTATATTATAGAACTTCAGTAGGCACTCGTACTTGTCCCCATTTCCTCCGTGTCCATCTTTCTTCAACTTTGGGTTTCCAGAGGGGGAGGGTTCAATATATAACCATGGTATTATATGTACTTTTTACAAGTTTGCTTTCTACCTATAGTTTACGGTAACCAAGGAATTAAGCAAAATATACAGGCTAAATGAATGAAAACATAAAACTTACATAGCTCCTTAGTTCTTCCTGCAAATGCTTCACCAACAAATCAGCGTCCTTTGAAGGGGTCTTCAGAGATGTGAATCTTGATAACCTTTTTTCCACCTCATATTTTTCCTCCGTGCACTGATGAGTAAAGACAACAGTGTCATTCTATTACAAATTAAATGATAAAGATAGTTTAAATGCAGAAATGTGTAGTGTGACAAGTGAGACAATGGAAATTCATGGGTCAAATCAACAGAAAATTACTCTCCAGTTCTAGGTAATTTAACTTATCCCACGTAAACACTGCTTTGAAACATTATCACGAGGCATGTCACAATGCAATAAGGTAATCAGCTATACTTCAAAAATATGGCCTCTAGCATTTGCCATATTACATTTACATTTATTTCATATTGCAAAATGAAAATTTCAGGATAAATCTTATATCTTCAGTGACCTTATCTCGTTTCTAATTTGAAACCATACAAGTAAGGGAGTTAGCATGTAATAAATACCAAGCAGTGTTATCATCCAGTTAACTGTAAGATGAAAACGCCATCAATATTACTCTAAGAGATGAACTTGCACGGGGGCTGGGGATGCATTGGACCCTTCCCCCCAACCTAAATTTAAAAATTCTAGTCATGCTCATAAATGTACACTTGGCAAATCTTTGCATTTTACATATTGAGCTCCTGTTTGACACACATTCTTTTCAAATACATTTTTTCAAAACTCATTTTCAACCACATATTCTTCAATAAAATAATATTTTTCATCACATCAATAACTTTTTCTTACTTCTTAACCACATATTTCCCAACATATCACTATTTAAAATACATTCTTACTTTTTATCCACATATTTCTCATCATATCACTATTTAAAATACATTATTTCCTCAATAATATCCATCAAACACACCTTGAATCTCAGAAGTTGTAGATATCTTATTACAATGATCACCCTAAAATATTTGTTAGTTCCAAGCCAAGTTCGCCAACTCTACCTAATGCCTATATGCATGTAACTTAGACCCATTCTACCATAATTTAACCTTTTTTCAATCCTTGCATGAGAATCAATACACATGCCTCACATTCGCAGCAGGATCCAGTGAGCAAAATTAAGGAAGAATTGTAAAACACTAGTGAGATAACAACTTGGAATCCCTCCCCCTACCCCCGGCGTGCTGAAAGAAAAAGGAAAAATTGCCATGTGAGCTCAGTCATTTGAGTGGATTTTAGTGTATGATCAAATAAATAAGGCAAAAGTTTCCAAACTGTGAATAAGTAAAATGATTTACCTCATTCAGACGCTTCTTAAGTTCTTCCAGCTGCTCTTTCAGCAGTGCTGACTCTTTCTCAGCATTTTTAGCTTTGCATTCCATTCTCTCAAGCTGAAGAGAAACATGAAAAGTTTAGAATTTAACATGACAAAGAACTACGTCTTTTTTCCCAGTAAAAAGATTGGGATACTGACATCTGCATTTATTCTGGCAATCGAAAGTTTTGATCCACTTCTCATTTGTGTAAGCTCATTCTCAAGACGACTCTTTTCCCTTTCTATGCTTTCTGATAGAGTATTTAGTTTTCCCTCTAAAACGCTAGCTTTTTCTTCAGCGATGCCTGCGGATGACTCTGCCTTCTTGCGAAGATCCATCTCGCTTCGCAACTTTATCTGCAAAAAACAAAAGATGAGCATTTACAATGCACCTTATAACACAAGGAGAAAACGGTACAATACCCAAACTAACCAAAATAAATAAATGATGTCCAAAAGAAAAGAAACAACCAACTGCCAGATGTGTGCCGTCTGACCAATAACACAAATAGGGTAACTTATGGTTTAGGCCCTTTAGGGATAAGATTTCAACAGATTATTCTGAACTCATCGACGAGTTGTTTCACTAGCTTCATCAGTCACAGAGAGAGAGAGGTATACTTGCTTGTAGTTCACGTACAACAAAAACATTGTTCCACATAAAATTAGGATTAGAAAAACTGAAAATTTACCCAGTAAAATCATCATCATCATCATCATCATCATCATCATTATCACTTGGATAACTAAAATACAAAAATGAAACATTTGCATCATGCACGAAGTCGTACACAACACATCGTCTTCTTATATTTATTTGACATGAAAAGTTCCAAAAAACACAATCACAATTTCATGAAGTTAAAATAGAACACATTTTTGCACCTCGAGTTCACTGTAGGATTGTATCTGTTTCTTAAATTGTTCTTGAGAAAAATCAACTTCCTTCCGGAGTTGCTGTTGCAGCATCTGTTCACGCCCTTTAGCAGCAGCAAGTTCTTGCTCTGCATTAAAGAATTGATCTCGAAATTTCTTTCTCTCTGCTTCTGAAAGGAGTAAAGCTCAGGTCACCATACAAGTTAGTGACATATTCCAAATAACCAAACTTGATACTGAAAAAAACTAAATTATGAAAAAGAAGAAAATGCAAACATTTGAATAGCCATTAACCCTTATAATATACCAAAAACCCTGGAGAAGCAAGGAAAAACAATATTGCAAACCAACTGGATTTCAAACCCAACCAAGAGGCTATATTCCTCCCACTATGGGAATTTTGACAAGAACTTTTCCATAAATCTTACTTAAAACAAACATGGCATCTTTCGCCAAAGAGGTAGAGCAAAAATCAAGAGACGGAAAGGAGTAGCTAAGTAAATGATACTGCATACTTGGCAATAAGAAAAAAGTGAAACCAAATTATGGCAACCAGTGAAGAAATATCTCAACCCATGATATTTGTAATGACCTAGGCCTTGTGTCAAAGCCGTTATATCTTAAGTACTATCCGCTTTGGGGAGACATCTACCCACTTACACCCTCATGGCTTTCTATCGCGTTAGGATTCGAACACAAGACCTCTGCCTAAGAGTCAGCAATAAGGAGCCGAACTAATTATCCCACTAACAGCAAGGAGCTTGAACTGTGAAGAAGTTCCTATTCCTTGTCAAAGATACCCTGGTTACTATACTGCTCGAAGTTCTACTCACTTTTATGCTAAAGCTCGATTTGAGCTGATGCATATATCCCTTACGACCTACTAGATTCTTGACCGGTAGTCATTTGGTCTTGCTCAAAAAACCTAACTCTGATTTATCTTTTCAACACATAATGCATTGTCTATGAAACAAAGTAACTTCTTTAGGAGGAGACGAGGGACAATTTATTCCTGCACTCCACATTAATGAATAGCAAACTGGTGAGCTAAAGCTATATTTTTTTGTAAATAATGGGAATTCATGAAGTTAAAAGAATATGGGTAACATATCTAGGAACAGAAGTAATAGAAAAGGTAAAAAGTAGGAATCAAGCAATGTAGCAAGAGCTTTTGTGTGTATATCAGCATAGATCTTAAAACTGTGATAAGATCAATTCATTTGACACTCACCTGCTTTGGAGAAATCACCACTCAGTGCTTCTAGTTTAGATTGATAATGGTGTGCTTGCTTTTCTGCACTGCTTAGAGCATCCAGAAACTCTGATTTAACCTACAACAGGAGCAAGTTACACAAGACATAAAAATTTCGACTCAGGTCCCAAGAGCACAAGTATTAAGGGAATCCACAAGAGTGACAACAGGAAATAGTGGGAACAATTAGCAAGACAGTATACATACTGCAAAATTAGCCAAGTTGTATTATGCTTAGAATACAAGTCATAGTTGAATTCCCATTTTGGACAGTTCAATATACCTTTCGGAAACGTTTTACTCAAATTTAAACAAAAAGAAAAAGACACTGCAACTAATTACTATTTTCCATCTTACAGTTTAATGAGCCACAAAATATCCATTATACAGTTACAGATTAAAAATTTACACAAACATAAATATAATAACTCACAATATTAATCTCAAGTGTCCAACATAATGAACGTGAAAATTTGAATTCCAAAAAGCAAATCTGTCATACCATTTGACGGCATTGATAAGTGCAGAGCATTTGGTCGGTCGTAATAGAAGTCGAATGATCGTGCGAAGATTCCACAACAGGATTGTCCTCGTAAATCACCAGCTGCTGTCTATTTGAGCTTGGGCTGTTGGTAATATTGTCTTCCGGCGGCTGTGGTTCAGCCCTCCGCTTTCTCGCCGGTGGTGTTCTGAGAATCATTTCCTAGCTAGTTTCCAGTTTTGAGGAATATTGTTTCTCTCTATGTCAAATCCACAGTGAACCTAGGGTTTTAATCCCCGCTCTCGTGAACTGATCGTAGATAGATGAATTCGAATTCGAAGGCGCCAACATAATTTGTAGCTTTTTGATGGTCTAATGTTCAAATAATTTTATGGGATCGTACAGTATTAGATTTAAGGATTTATACATATGTACATAGATTTAAGGATTTATCTACGTGAGAGGGGTGGGGTCCACACGTGTACACATGTGTACACGTAGCGTGACTCTAGATTTAATTAAAAATCAAATTTTTCAGATTTTAATAGAAGACCTTGTTCCATCTTTTTTTTTTTAAATATATTTTTCTCCATTTTCTTTTTTATCATACATTTTTCAATAAAATAATATTATACATAACACAAAAAAATTTCCTTCATTTTCAACCACACATTCTCCATCAATCTATTATTTCAAAATACGTTCTACTTAAAAAATGGGGCACAAACAGATCATAAGTCAAAGTCAAAAATTAATTTTAACCTTATATTTCATGGGTCTCCCAATTTTTCAACATACACTAAAAATCTGTTTGGAGTTCAATGCCTTATGAGTCAATCGTGTTTTCTTATTTTTAATTAGAAATCAATAAATAAAGTAATATATACCTTAATTTAGCCCTGTTTGTCAATCATTAATCTAAAATATTATTTGCTACAGTAAGATTTTTCACCGCACATTCATCCAATAAAATATTCTACACAAAAACTAATAAAGTTACTTTAAATTTCAACCATACATTCTCCAAAAAATACTATTCATTACTCCATTTTCAACACAATAATGGGTGACAAATACGGTCTTAATCTTTAAGCATATGTTTTAAATTTTTGAAAAATCATAAATATATCAAATCAGTAATGTCTTATTTATGAGTAGCGAAAGCTATGATCGAACCTCATAGGTTAAGTTTAGGTTATAATAAATTTTTGTTGAACTTATTTTTTCCACTTATAAGTCGAATTGAACTTCAAACCACAAAATACCACTCAAACAAAACAAGAAGTGTGCCTTTTTTGGCCTAGACGAACATAAGACAAGTTTTTTCTACCTGGACACTAGACGGTACATTTTCTATGTGGCCCGACCCTAGAGCCTAGGCAGCTAACATTAGGATTGAATTCAATTATATGTGTGTGTGATTGGGATATGATTTATATAAATAATTTCCTTTTTTATCTTTTTTTCAGACAAAATGATTTCATAAAGTATAGGAAACATTATACCTTAAATCCAAAAATATTTTCCCCTTTATAATTTATTAAAAATAAACTTTAATCCGTCTTTAGAGCAAAAATGCAAGTTCTATCATTTTCTTATTTTAATATTTCTTAGTAAAATTTTCGTTTGATTCTATTCGACCCTTATATATGGTTAAAATTAATTGTTGATTTTGATTTAAACTAAACTTGATTTAAAATTTAAGGGGTCGTTCTCTTCGTGTTTTAGTTTTCTGTTTTGAGTTTTGAATTCGTTTTGTATTTTGTGTTTTGAGTGTTTGTTTTGAAGTTGCTGAAAATGCGTTCTTTTTGTCATTTTGGAAAACTATTTCTAAAAACATAAAAACTAAAAAACGCGTTTACTTTGAAATTTTGAGAATTTTTTTTATAATATTTTATTTAAAAAATCTGATTATTCAATAAATTTTAATAGTTTAATGTTAATGACTACAACAAAGTTCACTTTTTACGACATGCAATTTTGTGATATATTATACGGCATACTTTTGTTGCCGCCGTAAAAGGCAATTTTTTAATTATTTATTTATTTGATTCGAGGCAAACCTATAATAATTAAAGAACACGATTACATATAATCGTGTTTTCCATTACTTCAACTTGTTCAAAACCACATACATCTATTATACTATAGCAATATACATATTCCAAATTCAATGCTACAATAGATGATCACGATTCAACTTTTCTTCTACATGAAATAATACTCAATTGTTGTACTATCAATCTGGCCAAGCAGGCTTCTTATTGATCTAGCTTTCACCATGCGGTCCAATTTTAGTCGCAGCTTTGCAACTCATTTCCACTGCTTTCTTCTCATCATCGTGTACAATCCCCTGAGTGCGATGCCCCAATCCCCTGAGTCGTCCTCTGCTAATTGGTACTTTGATTTCTTTTCCCTGAAACTTGCCTATCTTCAACACCATTACGACTTCTTGCGGCACTTCCTGTATGCAGTTGGACTTCAACAGAACAATTCAAACTATGTTAATATCAAGTGTGTTGAGGATTATGGCTTCCTCCAGCTTGTACTCAATGCCAAGATTACAAGAATTGCAGGAAGAAAACAATATTGCACCAGCAAGAAAAAGATACAAATATGAAAACCAGCAGAATAAAGAAGAAAGACAGATTTGAAACCAGAAAGAAAAATAGCAGAAGAGCAAGTTGTAACAGGAAGAAAGCTTCTTCAGCCTTTATTGACAAAAGACTTTACATTCAATTGCATTGAATCAATCACAATTCAAGTGATTCTATGTACATCATGGTTCTATGAACGAACACCAGCAGAAAGCCTTTTTACAGATTGATTTTCAGAGACTTCTCACTCTCACAATCTCACTTTCTTTGTACACTTTTTCTCTTCATCAGAACTCTTTCTCTCTCTTTTCAGAATTCTGCCTTCCTCTACAGAATTCTTCTAATCCAGAGCTCTGACTATTACACTACCTAGAGCTCCTATTTATAGACATAATAGAGCATCTAATCAGTTACAAACTAACCAACTAACATAGGCTCCAATTGGTTATAGATTCCAACTGAAAGATAGTTAAAGAAACCGGCAGACAGAGGCTCCTACTTGCAACATAATCTTTTCCCACAATTGAGATATCTAAATTCGAGTCAAAGGTTGCCATGTCTGTCTGTCTGTCTATCTCTCTCTCTCTCTATAACACGGTTACCTAGTTTTAGAAAATTCCACAATTCAATCTGATGAAGTATTGGAAGAGGAAGGCAGGGCAAACCGTGGAGAACTGCTCCGGAATGTCAAAACCAAAAACAGCCATCCCAATATAGAATCCACTAAAATGATATACAACCAATTCATATATGAACATTCCAGTCGCACAAAATCTCAACAATTAGTGGCCTCCGCACAAAATCTCAGCGGCAAGAACGCCTTTGAATTCAAATTGGGGTGGAAAAGACTGAACCAAAAATTCAAAATTTCGAAGCAAAATCAAATCCATATCATCAACTAGATGTAAAAACAAATAAATTCCATAACAATTGGAACTAAAAACCAAACAAATTTCAAATTCGAAACTATTCGAAAATAACTTACCGGACTGCTCCAACAAGCTCAGCCGATTCCGGACGAAATTGAGGCTGACCCATGGTAGAACTAGATGCGCCTGGTTGAGAGAAATGTTGTGGTGGCGCTCCACGATCGAGAGGGTGGCCGGATGTGGAAGTAACTTGGGAGAAATCGTGACTGCGCTCGCGGTTTCGAAAGGGAATTGGAGCTGTTTTCGGCGGTCTGGTGGGCAGGCGATGATCGGAGGTTGTAGCGGGAGGTGAGGGGATGCCGATGGTGGAAGTTATTGATGGAAGGAGGCGGTGGATCGGTAGGATGGAGAGAAGAAGAGAAGAAGAGATGGGTTTGAGCTGAGAAGAGAGAAGGCAGGAGCTCAAAACGGTGTTTCGCGTGTTTTCAATTTTGACTGTTTAAAACACTGAAAACGTCCAAAACGAAAAAAATCTCGTTTTGGAGTTTTAGTACAATTTTTTTTTTATTTTCAAAAACGTATTTTTGAAAATAAGGAAGAGAACGCGTTTTCACTGTTTTTAAAAATTGAAAACAGAAAACGACCCGAAAACAGCAAAGAGAACAGGGCCTAAGCCTTTCTAGCAGTTGATTCAGGCCTAATGTGAAATGAAAAAGCACTAGACATAACAAGGTGGGCGGCCAAAAATTGGAATGGCAACGGTCAGAAAGTTTGAAAAAATTGGAGTTTTTGAATTTAAAAAGTTTGCGACTTTGTCAAAAGACACCTCTACCGATGCCTTCCCCCACTTTGGCCATTTTACATTCCATGCACTTTAGCATTCTCCGGCCACTGAAGAAGCCAAATGAAGGTCGTGAAAGCCATGAAGAAGCTCAAGTTTTGGTCAAGAAAGAAGAGGAAAAAGACTTGTTTCCTGGAAAATCCACCTCCACCTTCACGCCTACCGCCGCCTCCACCACTTTACTGTAATTGCCATTGGCAATGCCGCCACCATGTTCAGCCGTCTGCTCCACCCTTACCGAAGTGGCTTGAGTACGAGCAATCCCACGAGGCCATTTTAATATCTGAAGACGATACATCTTCTGCGGGGTTTTACAATTCAAGCGAAGCTCAATTTGCTCCACAACGAGAAGATACTGATTCTGAGATCACCAGTGAATATCCCACTTCTTATCAACAGTACATGATTCCAAATCCTGTGTATGGCATTCCTGCTGTTCATGAATCGACCAAGGAAAGGGCTAGAGGTGTGTTTGGATGTGTGTTTAATATTCTTGGCTGCTTTTTTCAATGCTTCAAGTCAGATAGCAAATAATACATCCCAATGTATTGTTATTGATGCAAGATTCTTCCCTTTTATTTCAGCTTCCAGTCAGCACTATATCACTTTCTACAGATAACTCATAACTAGTAGTTATCCATGACCCACTCGACTATGGTGAACTTTTATCTAAGAGCAAAAGTTAAATACCTGGACTGTGAAAGCAAACAAAGAGTCAAACAGTGGAATTCTGTTGGCTATCATCTGCATATTGAAGTATCAAAAATGAATTTTAATTTGTCATATGGCGGTATAAAATTAAGTGTGTATTAAATGTGATTTTAAGGTTAAACACATTCAAAGTGATCTAGTAAAGAATTAAGTTATTGGGATTTGAGCATCTAATTAAGGTATAAGTTCAAATATGTGTAGAGACTTGATTTCTTTATGATCTATTTTATGATAGTCCAAAATAATTATGGATAGATATAAGGTTATGATCCATAATTCATATGTTATTCTCATTTAATGTGTCATCTCATCAACACAAGAATGTTAAGAAAAAAATATATTGAATGGGAAGATCAATAACACACAACAAATCAAGAACAAGCAATCAAGATCAAGAATTTGTAATAAAAACACGAAATTCAAGATTTAGAATTAAGATCTGGTATTAAAGAATCATTCCCAATGAATTAAGGTATATTCCCTACTTTATAATTCTCTTTATAATTTGACTAAAGAATCTTAGCAATATAGGTGAGAATTTTCAAGTTCTTGAGATTTAAATTTTTAATAAAATGTAATAAGTGGTATCAAAGCAAGCTCCATGTTAAAACATTGAGATTCAAGGAAGAATTTTAAGGTTAAAATTAATACTTTGGATTTCTTAATTTTTTTGAATGTGAATTTTAGCCTTGAATTCAAAATTTTGGATTTGTTTGAGAATTTTTCGAACTTACGGCATTATTGGGCAATGCGATAGAGCCGTCAATGGTAGTAGTGTCACAGCACTGCAGCGCCCATAACTGGGCATCACAACACCCAATCGCTACCTAGGCACTACCAAGGTAGCGTTGTCTTGCTGTACAAATTTTTTTTTCCTTTGAAACAAAATGAAAGAGTTTTCTTCATATACTAATTTCTCAAAATATATTAATTGAAACAATATGTTACCAAAGTAACATTTCTTGTCTAAATTGATTTATTTGCAATCTTAGGATGGTTGTGTGTTTGTAGTTCATACAGATATTCACCAGCATAAAGGAATGTAGATATTTAGCTGAATTACATACATACATGTGATAATAAACACATGACAATTGTAAAATTTTTATTTATTTTTAATGTGAACGATAAGTCTGTCCAAAGATAGATTTATTATTTGACATAATTTATTGTTAATATTTGATTATTACACCAACGGCAACACTTGCAATTTGATATTTACTTGCAAATTGATATTCATGTCCAAAAAATAAATATCAATGTTGTGTTTTGGTCTCCTATGATGGGGCCCACCATTTTTTGAAATTATTGATTGTCCAATGCGGACTCCCATATGAACACGTTGTTTAGGTTTAAGTTTTATATTCAGATAATTCATCTACTTCTGCAATATCCACCAACATCAATTTCATTCATGTACTTAATGGAACCGAATTTGAAGGACGGGAAAGAGAATATACATATATTTCCTAGCTGCATGAAGCTAGACCTTGCTTTAAGGATTGAACAACCTGCTACACTTATGAATAAAAGTTCCATTGGTAAAAACAGAACATTGATAAGTGGGGTTGTTTAAATTTATGAGTCTTATGATCATGAAACGCAAAATTCCAATAACATCCAAGGTCCTGTGTCCAATAAGGTAACTGTTATAAGAAGTTTCTTAAAGAAATAGGAAAACGCTTTGTAAAAGGCGATAAGGCCGAAACTAGTACGTTCCTGATGAACTTAGTATTACTTAAGTATAAGTTTAAAAAAAATATAAGGGAGTACATCATGGAGATGCCTCATCTTACTTCAAAATTAAAGGCATTAAACTTTGCGCTACTTAATAACTTGTTCGTGCATTTGATTTTTATTTCTCTTCCTGCATAATTCAATTATTCTAAGGTTGGTTACAACTGTCAAAGGGAGAGATGATTTTTAATGAGCTCATTTCATAATGTGCAAAAAGAAGAAAAACTAAAGTAAGAGAGAACCTAAAGTGCTTACTCGGCAAGTATCTTTGATGACAAGTTCAAGAAAAGAAAGAATAAGAATGGTGGTGCATCCGGTTCAATTCAAAAAAAAAAAAGTAAAAAAAATTCTATATTATTTTATTACGATGTTTAATAATTTACAATCTATCAAGATAAATAGTGAACTCACCCCATGGTCGAGTGGGATATGTTCATGAGGCTTAGGGGCTCATTAACGTGGTCGGGGAATAAAATAAACAATTTTAGGGTTTTAACAATTTTAGAGTCATTACAAGTACTCGACCCACTTAATGGTTAACAACTCAAATTTTATAGGAGGTTTCTTCCACTATTTCTCGTATTAAATTGATTAATTTACGTCTAACCATAATAAATGCTTATCTAATATGACATTAGATGTGTTCAACAAAATAGAAATGAAAAAAGAAGAGATTCATGGACTAATATATAGACATGGGAAAATGGTTTTCTTGTAGTGAAAAAAGAGCCAATAAATGATGTGTAGGTCAGAGATATTGGAGATTTGAACAGAATGATTTAGCGAAATGTGTTGAAAACAGATTTTTGTTAAAGAAAAGAGTCATTGGCAAATTTGGGATATGGAGTATTCACATGTGTTGTGGGAGAAGGGGGAGAAACTTTTTTAAAATTTGAAAGGCGTCAACAAAAGGATTAAGGTATTTCGCGCTCAAAGGTGAAGGCACATGGTGAAGACACACTTCGCGAGTTAAAAAATTATCATGCATGAGTCACCACATGACGAGGCATTAAATAAAGCCGACGATGAAGGTGCACCACAGGCAGGGCTGAAGTGACACAAGCATTGATGTATTACGCAATCACAAGCATAACACGTGGTGAAAAGCAATGGATAATCAACGATGCAATGAGATATAGAATGGAGCGAAGAGATAAGATCATTGCCTTGTGATTAGGGGATCTTGTGATTGTAGTAAGTCGATTGTTGGGTTCAAATGCAATGCAAATGCAAGATCAGTCATTCACCTCATATGGGTGGTGATATCTAACGATTGATAATGTAGAATCCTTGTGTGATTGATGTAAGAACAACATACAAGATAAAATATGGTAATCACGTGGCCTCCATCCCTGATTTCCACATTAGCATTATTCATCTAACTTATTGGAATACAAATTGTATTCTCATTTCGCTCATTCTATAACCGTCCGCTATTTAAAAACTCTTTGTCACTCTTAACTTTATCCACCTCGCACCTTCTCAAGAGAAAGTTACACGAATCTACCATTGTCATTGACATTGAAAATGTTATTTAAGATCTTTTCATAGATACTAAATCGATATATCGTCTTATTGATGTTGATTGTTTGACAAAAATAGTTATCAAAACTACTATTATCCACTAAAAGTGGCCGTTCAATTCGTCATTTTAAACATTACATATTAATAAAGTTCTGATGTCGCGATCCTCGGTGTTACGAAGAATAGTTTTTTAAGAAAAAAAAAATTATTTAAATAAGTACTTTTAAACTCCAAACATGCGCCAAGGCCGATGCAACTACAAGCAGTTACAGTCACAGAAAAAGGTTAAGGGCAGCGACATGACCACACCACCATTACCCACGGCGAAAGCCATGAACATCGTAGGAGCGGCGGTGACTGCGGCGGGAGCTCAGAAAACGGTGCTGATAACAGGGGTGAGCAGAGGTCTCGGCAAAGCCCTAGCATTGGAATTGGCCAAGCGCGGCCACACTGTAATCGGCTGCTCCCGTTCTCAAGATAAGCTCTCCGCTCTCCAATCGGAGCTATCCTCTGCCTCTGCCTCCTCTATTTCTTCCGATAGCAGCAAGAATATCAGTAAACATCTTGTCATGAATGTCGACGTGGTAATTAGTTTTGCATTGTCGAAATTCGTTTATGTATGCGTTTAATCGATTTCAGTGTTCATATAACTGTCTCTGACGCTCGGGTTAACTTTATAGAGGTCTAACAGCAGCGTTGAAGGGCTGGCACGCTCAGTGTTGGAAAAGAAGGCTTTTCCCGATATTATAGGTACATTTAATTTACAATCGTACATATAATTGGTTGTTATTGAGATGGCTGAAGATATTTTAGTGGCACAATTCTGTGAGCTATGGGCAGTTGAATGTAGACTATAGTTTGTTAGAATCTTCGCATAAGGGGCTTTTACATTACAGAGTGGTGCTATATGTGTAAGGGGGATGGGGAAACGATTGATAATTTATTTCTCCATTGTGAGACCGCTCGTTTATTGTGGAACGACATTTTAGTGTCGCAGCATATGGATTGGGTGATGCCAAGGCGTATGGAGGACATGCTTAGGACATGGAGGAGAAAGTTCCGAGATAAAGATAGCAAACTTGTATGGGACCTTATTCCAGGTTGCATCGTGTGGTGTTTGTGGAGAGAAAGAAATGGACGTTGTTTTGAAGACCTATCACGGACAACAGAGCAGCTTAGGGAGTTGTTTTATTTGACATTGTTTACTTGGTTTAATGCTGTAGCTTCTAGGCATTTAGACGGGTTGCCTAATTTTATGTTATTTCTTGCCGATTTGTACTGATGATACACTTCCTGTGTATTGAATTTGATTAATATACTATGATTACTTTTCAAAAAAAAAGTTATAAGGTTATCGCGTGCTACTTTACTACAATGATGGTAGTGTGTAGCACAATTTAGAGATCCTAGTATCTGGGAACAATATCATCCGAGGAGGTATTTTGCTGTGAATTAACATCATATTGTGTGAAGTTACATCCCAGGTACAACCTAAGTAATTTTCAAGGTTGGCATTATCGAAGAAAATAAAATCATAGTCGCTATTCACATGAATTGATATAACTGATTGATGGAAAGTCATTATATAGTTAATACTCCATTAATCTTATATGAGTTTTGCTCCTCTTCCTCCTCAACTAAATTTAATGTTCAACAGGGTTTTTAAACATTTCCTTCTGAAGGTCAGAAGGTGTATTCTTCTTGCAATGATGCAATGAAAGAGAAAGATGTCCAGTTTCTGTCAGAGGAGAGAAGCAAAATGATTTTAGAGTGGATTACTTCTTACCCAAGATTTAGGATAGTATTTTTTAGTTGTCCTACACTACTCTTCCTCTATAAACTGAGATTACAATAATTTTGTGCTGCTTGCCTCCATTTCTTTGAATACCATTCTAGTTTTTAATTTTCTCCTTCTTAGTGTTTGATTATGCTACTCGTGATAATACACAAGCTGAATCTGACATTTTATTGATGTTATTTTTTCACACATTTCTTTATTTATATCATATAAGAAGTTACTATGGGGAAGCCATATACCTCTCTAAATGAAGGGTGGAATGGTTCCTTTCTCCCTTTTCCTTTGCAAGTGCTGGAACAGATTTGCATTTATCTAAATTGAGTTCTAGACCTCACTTGTCTTGTCATTTTACTAATTGATACTAGATCTAATACATGAATCTTTTCCAGTGAACAATGCTGGCACAATAAATAGGAATAATAGAATATGGGAGGTTCCAATGGATGAATTTGATGCTGTCATTGATACTAATATCAAGGGGACAGCAAATATGTTGCGTCACTTCATTCCCATTATGGCCGAGAAGAAGCAAGGGATAATTGTCAACATGTCATCTGGATGGGGAAGATCTGCTGCTGCCCAGGTAATTTGGAATGTTATGTTTATCTCTCATATCTTGCACAGTGTATTCTAATCTTATGAAACAATATTTTCTTGCACATAATTTTTTTACTGCTTGATATATTAGATACAAGTGTTCTTTTAGCTGGGGATCTTGTTATGACTAACAATATCAGTTGATAATTAATACTAGGGCGGACACAGTCTAGTTATTATATGAACGGTTAAACTTGGTTTCTTTCACAAAAAAACAGTCAGGTTATGTAACAGAAGGGAACTGAACCAGACTGAATGGGGAGAGTTTGGTGGTTTGGTGATTAAGAAATGGGCTAGATTAGCTGTGGATGGGTGCATTGTAATTAAATCTATCTACCATTAGAAAAATTACATATATTTAAATGTAGAAAAAACTCGAAGGAAAAAAATTGAGCCCCTGTTTGGTGGCCAATTTTTTTGGAAAAACATTGTTTTGAATAGTGAATATTTGGAGAATGTGTGGTTAAAAAGTAAGGGAAAGTTTTGGGTTTACGTGAAGAATAGTTTATTCTGTGAATGTATGGTTGAAAATGGGTACGTGAAAAGAAGAGTTTCGGAAGAATGGGAGACAAACAGGGGCTNATGAAAATTGTGTTTTCCCCTCCTCATTTCTTACTCTTGTGCTGTTTAATTGACAATTTTTTTTTACAAAAAATAATTTCTTACTTTTAGTCACGTGATCATATTTCCCATGAAATTAAGGAAAATATTTTTTTTTTAGAGAAATGTGATTTTTATTTTTCAGGCAATTCATCATCTCTTTTTCTCTCATCTATTCATTAACAAAAATTGAACAAGTGTAATATTTTTTATATTGAAAACTAAAGGAATTAAACATATTTAATTAATAATTTTCATACGAATAATTTTTATATAGTTGGATTATTTAAAATTTATTTTCTTTCCATCAAAACAATCACACACACGTCAAACCAGTCGTTCACCTACAACTAGCTTAATTCCAGATAAAACAAAGGAAAACTGGGAAATGAATGCCCCTCCAAATGAAAAGGACAACGCATTCTTCGAAATGAAGTATGTGTTGAATCTACTATCGAGAACAGTACTTTGACTTCCGAGCGATCCAATTCCTCAACCTCTTCCTTTGATCTGGTAAATCTCCCTCTCTCTCTCTCTCTCTCTCTCTCTCTCTCTCTCTCTCTCGTGTATTTGTAGACCTGCTTTAGTATGATTTAGAAAATTTAATTCTTCTTCTGTAGTTGCGTATTTAGTTGTAAAATTGTCGACATTAATCCTATTATACAAATCTAAGGATCTGAAATTGCACGGTTCATTAATTTAGGCGTAAATATGACATGAAAACTGATCTTTGAGGAGTTATTTTGAAAATTCAGCAGCAAACATACCTTAGAAAACAAATTTAAGAAAATTTGTTTACTTTTTTCTTTTTTTATCATTACACAAGGGATTTTTCAAGTATCGCTTCAAACAAATTATTTTTCTATGATCTTTTTGAAATGATGGTGTTGACCCCACGTTGGTTAGAGATTTTTTTAATTTCTATTTTATCAAAATCTAGGCTTTCAGGTTGAGAATTTCATTTGTTGCTGAGGGGTATGTGTGTGTTCTGCTCTCCAAAGTTAAGTTTCCTCATTTTTGAAATGATGGTGTTGATCCCACGTCGGTTTGAGATTTTTATTTTTATTTTTAATTTCTATTTTATCAAAATCTAGGCTTTCAGGTTGAGAATTCATTTGTTGCTGAGGGGTGTGTGTGTTCTGCTTTCCTAAGTTAAGTTTCCTCATTTTTAACAGGGCTCCAAAGGCAGCTACAATGATTCTTAATCTTACATCCGCGGACAATGGTGCTTCTCTCACTGTATGATATTATGCAGGCATTAACGTTTCAGATTTATGGACACGAGGAGGTTTCTGCATATTAAATAATGATCCTTCTTGCTGTTTAACAATTGTGAATTGTCGTCATGTATTGTGAACCTTCTAAAAGCTAATCACCTCTGATGTGTTCACTGGTTTGTCGATGTAAATTTTTAGTCCAGGATATAATAGTTAGTGTTCATCATCGACTTTGAGTGGATGATGATGTCATATTTTTGTGAGAGATGAATGCAGATACAAGTAGGAGACGCAATGTTGAGTAAATTATGGTGGGACTACCAAATTATCTCAACTTGTTATGCGATCTGTTCTTAATCTTGAATAATTGGTTTGTGACTATCATCTGTGTCTTTTCTGGTGATGTTGCATCTCCTCAGTTGAATAAGGCTAATTAGCACAAAACGTTCCTACCTTTGGGGTTGATTTTGGAAACCGTCCATACTTTTCATTTCTTTGCATTTATGTCCTTATCTATCACTTTTCGTGCGNACGTCATTTTCACAATATTTTGATTATTTTACCCTCCATTCAAATAAAACAAAAAGAAAAGAAAAACTAAAGAATTAATTGCAGTCATGCTCTCAAATTTTTTTAAAAGTGCAAATTAGTCCAAAATCATTATTAAAACATTAAAAATAAAAATCACTCTCTCTCTCTTTCTTCTTGCCTCTTCCTCCCTATGGTCGTCATGCACCACAGTCTAAATCGTCGAAAAATGCTCACATATTTGTGTGGGTTAAAACTCACCGATGGTGAATGAAGCACTTTTCGGCGATTTAGGCAGCGATGGGTGGCGACCGTATGAAGGAAGAGTGGGGAGGGGGGGGAGAGAGAGAGAGATTTTTTTTATTTTTGATGTTTTAATAAGAATTTTGGACTAATTTACACTTTTAAAAAAAATTGGGAGCATGACTGCAATTAATTCTTTAGTTTTTCTATTCTATTCTTTTTATTTTATTTGAATGGAGGGTAAAATGGTCAAAATATTGTGAAAAGAATGTTCAACGCAAGAAAAGTGATAGGTAAGGATATAAATGCCAAGAAATGAAAAGTATGGATGGTTTCCAAAATCAACCCCAAAAGTATAGACGTTTTGTGCTAATTAACCGCCGAATAATACGAGGTTCTAGGTTTAACAATTCTATAGCCTTTGTCATTGCAATGCCTGATTAGAGTGCTATAAAAGAATGAATGTGTGAGTTGGTTGATGGTTATTATTTCGAGGGAGAGTTGCTGCTGAGATCCAAACCTTCTAAGTCCAGTATGGTCTTAAACCTTTTATTTTTGGCACAGTGTCCCCCAAACATGTGAAAGTATGCAGCATAAGGACCAAATATGCCGCACTTCCACTTAGGGATGACAATGTGGTGGATCAGAATCCATATCCAGTCAAGGTCCCCTGCCTTGTTAACTATCCCATTTATTTTTTTAATTTTTCTAATGTTCTTACTTGGTGAAAATCATTACCTTTTTCAAATTGTAGAAAAATTCAAGTTTCATTTAGAAATGATGATTATTTTCTTTTTGTGTGATAAAAAACTTGTCCTTCGAAATGAACTTTATACAGAAATGGTGTCAACCACTTGAAGGTTGACATGCGCAATAGCATGAGAATACCTTGCACTCATGCCAGGATGTTGCGGGAAGATGTATTGATGATGCACATTTGGATTTCGAGGCAAGGAAAATGTGGGAATGATGCTTCAATTTGGCTTGTGTCAAAGTGTTGCAGATTGGCAAGCCATGGGCTGATCCAGCTTGCTGATTAGTGGGCTGAAGTCCACAAACTCGGGTGTCCGAATTGGGCACATATTTGACACATGTGTTGGATAGTTTTCGGAGTCTATACCAGTGAAAAGTGTGGACAGTTGCTGGGAATAGTTTTGGGATACGATTTCTAGCATATTCTAGCCAATTGGGTTGGTTTATCCCTTTGGCAATTAAGGGTGTTAACTGCACACGAGTTTTGGTTTATAAATAGGGGAAGGTCTGGCCGATGAGACACAGAAAAACGTGTTGTGTTCCTTCAGTATACATTCGTGTCTTGTATTATTGTTGAGTAATAAACAAGTTGGGTTTACCCCCGTAATACTGTCTTCCTTTACATTTCGTGTGTGTGTGCATTGTGCAAATCGGTGGGCTGATTGGGTGGAATCTCAGTGCCATCATAGGCGAAAATTTGGCTAAATATTTTACTTGGATTTCGTCCCTGTGATAACTAGAATCATGTTTTCTATATGTGCCCTGCCACCAACTGGGTGAAATCTCAGTGTCATCATGAGCAAAAATTTGGCTAAATATTTTACTTGGATTTCATCCCTGTGATAACTGGAACCATGTTTTCTATATGTGCCCTGCCCCCATCTCTGTCTCGGATCAATAACCCCAGCCCCTTGTACTAATTAGGTGGGAAATCCTTGCCCTTTTCAGGCTGAGCCTCTTTGATACTTGGTATAATGAATTTTTTTGCCATGGTTTTTTCACATTTTCTATTATTACAACTAAAAAGAAAAGTGGAGAAGAAATTATAGAAAACAAAAACAAAAAGAATTCAGAAAAAAAAAAGGAGGAGGAAAATACTAATAAAGCTTCTTAGTAATAAAGAACGACTTGAACATGGTTAGATTTTCATTGAAAAGTTGAACGTATCATTCTCCCCAAAAAAACATGGCCCCAATCTATTGCGACTTCCACTTTCGAGATGTCACGTGTTATTTAGCTTACATAACAATATTCGAAAATTTTCACAACCAGAACTCATGGACGTTCTGCTCTAACAATTGTGAGAAAATGTTCAACCTTATGCAACAGCATCACTGGCGTTATTTGAAATGTCTATTTCCTAACAAAAAATTCGAAATAGTTAAGATTACATTATTTTCTACATGTCCAATGTAGAATAAATCTAAGTCCTTCATAAATGGGTAACTATATAGATGAATGTTGGGAATGAAGCCGTCAAACCTTTCAAGCCAGTTGAGAAAGAATTTGTAGACAGCCAAAACCACGACGCCCTTCTTTGGGCCGTCTGTCTTCAAGAAGACGTTTAGTGTCAACCTAGACGTAGGGCATATATGGTTCATTGTGCGGTTTACTTGTGGGGATTGATATCTGGGTGGAGTCCCAGAACATGCTCTTGCATAAAGTCGTGTCGAGTCAAGATTCCAACAATGGGAGGCCTCTGCAAATCATTAAACCAACACATGATTACATCTATCAATTTCCTTAAGCTCTCAAAGAAAAGCAAAAAATTATGGTGAGATGTTGACATTTTCAAATCAAAGTAAATATTAGAAAACAATAAAATTTCTTACCCCTGGCGTCTTTGGGACAACACACAAGTGTCTGAGACCAAGTTCCCGGAAGAGGACAGCAGCTTTGGCTAGAGACATAGTCTCTACTACTGTGTATGGAGATGTATTAGAAATTGGATGGAGATCAACATACATCTCCATTTCCTCCTCATTGATGTCCAAATCTTCAACCTTAAGTCCCTTTCCAGATCCTGCCTTCGCAAAATCAAAGGCATGAAACATCCTTAAATGTTCAGATCTGGTCAAGACCCGGTTGTTTGTGAACTTTTTTGCATTGAGCAAAACAAGCAAGTGAGCCCTCAAAACCAAGCCACACAATTCTGGTGCATCAGTGAATGGTGGCTCATCGATCACAGGAAAACCATTATGCCTGGTCATCTTCAGAGCGTGCAATATATTACCTACTTTCTCAACACCAGAAAATGCAATCAAGGGACCAGAGCAGACGTCTCCAGCGACAAGCTGCCTCATGTACGGTTCAGCATGGGCTTCCATGTACGGCAAACCTTTCATCTTCACTATTTGGTCATATACACCCTTGTTGAAACAGTCTGCTACAGTTTTTGAAATAAGAAGAACAAGCATCATTAATGGGAGCATCAATAGATCATTAGTAAGTTCCAGGAGTATTACGCAGAGAGATACTGTCATTCTCATGGTCCCCCCAAGAAAGGAAGCAGCTCCAAGAAGGCCAAAGAGACCGACATCAAGACTGGCAAAAGATCCCAAGAGTCTTCCAAGAAGGCGACCGTACGAGGCTCCAGCAAGAATGACAGGAATAAAGAGTCCAGAAGGTATGGCGATACCATAAGTAATAACACCAAGGAAGTATATAGCAGCAAAGAAAATAAATAGAGTGGAGATATGAAATTCGTTTTTGTTTCTTGAACTAAATAAATTACGGATGGCATCATCATTGGTGTTAAGGAAAAGGGAGGCAAAATCATTGTAGTGCCCTTCCTCACATTGGAAGTTTTTGTAGTTGCCAGAGCGCCCTATTGTGGGGCACTGCACATCTAAGCCAGTGGGGCAGGGAGTGCATGCTGCAAACCATGGAAGGCCGTAGGCGCAACAAGAAGTTAGAAGAGAAACGACGATGACAAGCAGGATCTTGAAAGCAGGACCTCTCCTACAAGTAATTGCAAATTATCAGCAAAGGATAACATAATTTAACTAAATGATTATAAGAAATCTAAGTGCATTTTTGAAAACGTTCAGGAGAACATACATCTTTCCCATGATTATGAACAAAATTTAAAAATGGGATTCAGAGGAAACTGACACCAGATTAGTCTCCAGGCGGTTGAAGTGAACATAATTAAAATTTAAGGTTAACATTTTATTCCATAAGGAAGAAGAGCAGATTATATCGGGTAAATAATTTCCATTTCAAAACTAAGAAGATACTTTTAACAAAAGCACAGGTTAAAGCATAATTTGTTCAACCACAGATATTTTCCATTAAATAATATATATTTGTATGGATATATAACATTAGTGCACAAGGGCAGGGTTCAATAGGCATACTCATTAATGATGCTGTATGCCCTAAGGACCTTATCCACAAGATAATTGTAAAGGCTTCCCAAAATGCCTCCAAGAACCCCAATTAACATAATTGCAAGTAGATCATGAGTGTTATAAGAAGGGATTGCTGAATTCACATCAAACATGATCAGACCTCCTTGTCCAAATAGCCCACATTTCCCACTCTTACAAAATTGTATGAGAGATCTCAATACCATAGCTGCAACAGCGGTTGTGAAGAAAGTCCTCCAAAGAAGAGCGCTGCGCCACCTAATACCACAGAGGAAAAAATAAGTTCCTCAAACTGACAGCACATGGAGGAATCCACACAAGCTACAACCTGCTAATGTAACAAAATGGGCTACAGAAAAAACCACGTCTGCATTTAGATTGTTTGAATAATTGTTAATAGTTTCATAGTATTTAGATATTTTTCAACAGTAAAGTTCAGATGCTTCTCGAATTCTATAATAAAAATAACATACATCAAGGCGTAAAACCACGATGTGCATACATACTTTAACAAAGCAATAGAGTATATTGAAATTAAATTGAGCAGAACAAATGTTGGCAAAAAAAGGACAAGCACAGATTTGAGAGAGAGAGAGAGAGAGAGAGAGAGAGAGAGAGAGTGTGTAGTTTCGTAGTTTTTCGATGAATTTTAACAGAGTAAAGTTCAGATGCCTCTCGAATTCTATATCAAAAATAATCATATCAAGGAGGGAGGGAGAGAGAGATACCATGAGGCTGCTTCTTCAAGAGCAAAAAGAACACCACCAACCGGTGCACGGAAAGCAGCAGCCACACCAGCAGCAGCTCCACAAGTAATCAGATCCCTGCGGTCTCGATCATTTTTGAAGAATCTGAGCCATTTCCAAGTTAAATGATACTTGCGAGAGCCTCCCTGTCCAAGTAAGTTTGCTATGCAGGCACCAGTGTGCACCATAGGTCCTTCCTTGCCCACAACAAATCCAGCAGCAACTCCAAAAACTGAACCAAAAATCTGTAAAAGTTTGGCGTATTTTAGTAATATGGAATATAAAAGTTGTCATAGAATCCACAAAACTAACTGATATCCGAATGAGCCTTAAAAAAGATCTAACTTTTTGAGAAATAAATTAAAAGGTCCTTTTAGTTTTCCAAAGACTTAAGACCATAAAAAGAATGTTCCTAAAGTAACACATTAAGCAAGGAAAAAATAAAAAACACAGGAAAGAATTACACAGGAGCAAAATATAATCAGCAGTCAAAACTCAAAAGTTCACAAAGTAAAGAATGGTAGCAATGCCTCGAAAATGAACTACACGAGTTTGTGGATTCTATAATGATTGATAAGCATTAGTCACTGATATTAATCCTAAGATTTGCAAACACGGTGAAACAGATTGAAGGCTTGCATTTAACTCAACAGTTCATAGAAGTGCTACACAGTGAAATCTGACCAACTAATCCTTTGGGTTGGCCTAGACACAAAGCTTCATATTATAAACCGGACTATTGTCTCTTGAAGAACATTGGAACAAGTTCAGATATATGCTACGGTCCTGGAGCATTTCCAGGATGGAAAACTTCACAAAGCAGGTCCATTACACCACCAAGGATCAGAAAATCAAAGTTCGAATACGCGTAAGACTAGATACATTATGAATTTCTCTAGATAATATCCAGGCATCAAGAAAGATTTCAAGTTTCGGGAATTTTGGTAAACCATGCTCCGTATCAATCTGCAGCTTAAAGCAATCTTTACAAAGGAGCGCAGCAGCAAATTGTTTTCAATTGCAAAAAGACACCGTGGTTACATTTGCAAGAGTGATTTAACATAAGCCATCAACTTTTGGACAAGTATAAATAAAGAAATCTAATAATGGAAAAGGTATTAGAAATAAAGTGAAGTAGTGTGCAATACAACAGTACCTTCCAAGTTACAATAAGTTTGCACACGTAGGCATGCCATAAGAATAGCAATGCATTATTAACTGCAAAACCATATTTTCAAAGCATTGGTCCTTCACATAATTTGTGTCTGACTGTAAGACTTGTGTTCAACAGCTTTGGTTATCATTGGTAATTCACTTCCCAATGCGACACCAGCAACTTTTATTCTACTACGGCATATTGGAAAAAAATACAAGATCCATTGTTTAAGGAATATGCTGGACCTTTCAGTTTTACATTCTTTATCACTTTCATGTTAACTGATAGCCGTTTCATTTCATCAAGATGGTGTCACCCACACTTGAGCTGTTACCCAGAAGGCCAGAAGACAAATTAGTCGCTTATAACTTAAGTGTTAAAAACCTATGCAAATGTATTCTAGATATAGTATATGGATAAACCTGATCTTCATGGTTACTACTAATTTAACAACCCATCATTGAAGATCCTTTTTTTTTTTTCCTTTTTGTGATGTACAGAAATAAAGCGCTCTTTCATTAAATAGACTCTTTCCAAAACCATGCTTCCTTAAGTATGGCATGATATACGAAGATAAATGATAATGACTTTTGAAGGGAAAAAGGAAAAGATACACAAACAATTCACTTCTTCAACTTTCGCTAAGACTTTGTGCCAATTCAAATGGAAACCTTCAATTCCAGAAGGGAGTATTTATGAACAAACCTCCCTATAAGTTCCCTTCTTCTTTTGTTGTAGGGTGTAGATGTAACTTCTCATGCACTCAGAAAATATCACAGTTTTCCACTCGATAACTTTGGCAAGGAAAAAATAAGATACAGAAGACAAAAGGTGGGAGCATCACAGGAAGATCTATACCCACCTTGACTAATAAGGTGCTTGGAGCCAAAATGGAATGAGCATCGACACCATTGAGATAGGCTTTCACCTCAGGTATGCCAGATCCAGCAGCTGCAGGGGCAATGAATGCACATAGCACTGCAGCACAAACGGCCAGAATCACGTTGAGACCAGCAAACACTGCAAATGCCTGATAATACCTGCGCTGGAATCAATAGTTCATCAAATTTCAAAAGGTAAAGGAGATAAACAGAGTATGGATACTGTCCAGGAGAGATGCTTTTATTGTATTACCAATCACATTATGATAACACTATAAAGAGCATGAGAAATCAATGCATAGCAATTCTCCATAAAGGCCTCTCAAAGGTGCTTGAAACATTCCAGATTTTTTTTTTTTTTGAAAATATTCATCGATAAGTTCAATTCTTTTCAGGTGAAATTATTCATTTAAAAAGATCAAAGTCCCTTGGTGAATTTGCAATTTCTGCAATTAGTCTCAAACGTTTCCCACCCAATTAAAAATTGTCACACATCCATCTCTGCCCACAATCATGCAGAGGACGTCTATAAAAGATGAATACACAGCTCAACCTCAGAACTACTGAAGTTGTGTTCATATCCATGTTAAATGTACTGCATTACCACAAAGAGCACTCACCAAATAATGGCACAGCATAAACAAGAGCACCATCTATGGTGGCTGGTAGAGAATACTATGGATGATATCAAGGGCAAGCTATTAGAAACCACAAGTTACATAGTAATTGACACAATTTGATAATGTCAATCATGCACCCAAGGACAAAATGTCCTGTGATTAATCAGAAAACTTACTGAATTCTGTATGGACCTAGAATATGCTATGTCGTGTAAAAGTTAGACTTACTTATCCGCAAGCATCAGATTGCTGGTGAGCAGAAGCTTGAAACCGGCAATATTTTCAACCGCGAGGTTATTGAAGAAGCCAACAAGAGCTGTGCTCAATCCAATAAGAAGAGCAAGAGCCCATTTGAGAAAAACATACTGAAATATTTGAACCTTTTTCCTAGATCTCCAGTCCTGCTTAAATAGTTCATTTTCAACGATCCTGCAAATGAACACGCCAACAGATGTCATTTGCATCACTAGATAGGTGTGGAACATCAAGAACTATGTATGTAGAATTAGCAATGTTTATGATGACTCGAATTGTCTGAAATAAAGATTGTTCTTTTGAGCAGTCGCACCAGGAGGCTACCCAACACAGTTTCAATCACATCGAACCTTTACCAGTCAATGGCATCCCAATAAGAATGATCATTATTTTCAGTATCAGCCTACGTGCATTCTTTAGTGAAACCATATTAATTTTCTGAACGACTAAATTTATGCTAGAGAAGAAATGAAAACTATGTTCACATACATAAACCAATGCTGCTGCTGATACTAATTGAAACAACAATAAGCTCGTTCAAGGATAATGAATTGAACACGCGACCAAAATAGGCAAAAGTAGTACAGCAACAAAATTGGTATGGCTAAAATAGGCGAA
>CAIGRB010029118.1:73355-102016 GCA_903798255.1 Fraxinus quadrangulata | reverse complement strand
AAATTTTTGACAATAATGTTGGTAAAGAAGGGCAAAATAATAAAAACATTTCTTCTAGATCACATACAATCACCAAGAAGATCCTTCCCTCAAACAACTTAAGAGCCTATCTAGCTTAGCTTAAAAGCTGCGAAAGAGAAGTAAGAAGGGTCTTACTGCCAAGAGAAAGACAAAAGTTTTAGCCAATTTCGCGCAAAAAGCCAAGCATGCTACAAATGAGCTCAATAGATCTATTTTTTCATCAATTAGGCAAGATCCGAACCTTCCATCCCACGTCACACTTTCTGGGTTGTCTAGTTGAACCACAAAAGCTCTAATCCCTTTTTCTACAAGTTGAAAATGTAAAAATGGAAAAATGAATAAAAAAATTCACAAATGGAGTGAATTGTCTTGCACAGAAGACAATCTATAACAAATACATACAGAAATTCGACACCCTACAGAAAAAAAAAAGTACACCAATAGAGTTCCAAAACAAATTCTGAATCAATAACCTCAAACAACCACCAGCGAAACTGCGACAAAAAATTAGAAACAGTAGCAAAATTCAATTCGTACTCGTAATCGAGACTCTCAATTGGGCAAACGTTGGCGCCAACAATAGCAATCTGAGATGTTGTGTTGATCCTGCTCTTCAGCAACGGCTCTCTAACGGCTCCTTCTATATCAGAACACGTCGACATATTACTCTCTCTTCTTTCCAATAACGAACCTCCATCATTCTCAATGTCAACTCCGTGATTAAAACTAATACTATTTTCATCCATCGATTCTTCAAAATTCTCAACCAAAATTAAAAAAGCATTAAATTTCTCCAAAAAAATGACTGCTATATTCTGATCGAAAAATCGATATGTTCAGCTACCATGCGAATAAATGATGATGCTGTAAATAGAAATACGTACATATATACATATATGCATATAATTCGCACGTATTTGCATTTACAGAAGAATCGAGACAGAGAAGGATGCGGGAGTATGCAATCAATAGGGATAGTAATTGACACGGCTTTTAATTTATTGGTGATGAAGATTCAATGGCGCCCTCTTATTTATGGCAAAAATAATCTACTGTTCATTCATGCGAGGTTTTGATTAAGGAAACTTAATTTTTGATTTAATTTGCTGTTTATAAGAAATTTAATGCCACGTGGGATTTGCAAAGATTTTTTTTTTTATCTAAATAGGTTAGGCCAGGATTTTGACCGATATTTTAGGGATAAAATAACCAAAAATAACTTATTAAATTTAGATAGGATCCCTAGAAAATGATGCATAAAATATTCAAATAAAATAAGTGTGCGATTGATTGCGAACATGAAATTTATATGGAAATAAAATGAGGGTGAGCTTGATTGCGAGCATAAAATTTGAATGAAAAGAAAAATAAATTTTAGACAATTTAATTGATTAGAACTTATTTGTATGAAAATTATTAATTAAATGTGTTTGATTGATTTAGTTTTCAATTTAGAAAATATTATACTTGTCCATTTTTAATTGTGAATGAATTAGAGAGGATAGATGAGAGAGAGAAAAGAGGGAGTGAATTACCAAAGAAATAAAAATTCCCCCTCCCTAAAAAAATTGTTTTCATTGTTTTTGAGGAAAATATGATTGTGTGAACAAAAGTTGAAAAATATTTTTTATAGAAAAAAATGTCAATCAAGCACCTCAAAAGTAAGAATTTTGATGAAAAAATGACATTTTTCATATAAAAAAAAACTATTTAAACACACACTAATGTAAAAAGAACTTGACAAGAATAAGGCACAAAGCATCGTGATTATTTGTTTACGTTGCGTAAGTCGTCCTCATCATTAGATCTATTTACATACATCCAAATAACATTGTTCCTTGTTTCGGCGGGATTGAAATTCCTTCATCCAGATGACCCTATTTCTTATTTAGACATGGATGAGATTCCACGATATAAAAGAAACTCGATTAATCAATGTATCAACAAATAAAACTTCACTTAGGACGTGATCAAACCTGAATTTTGCCAAGCCAAGATCTTGGGCACAAATGGCTTGATATGCGTCTACTTTATTTCGATGCTAACGTGGAAGTTTTCCATTCAATCCGTCTTTAAATACAGACTAGTGAATCTGATATATGTACGAATCAACGCGTAAAGCGCAAGCAAGCTATCATTATTTCGTTTAATTCATCAACTTCAAAAATAATTCAATTTTGTTTGTGCTAGTCGTATTTAACAAAACTTACTCTAAATTCAAATATAAAATCTTCAACAACGATCATTAATATGAATATGTACAAAAAAAATGTGTGGCCAGGAGGTTCCTATTCCTTGATAAGGAAATTTCACATTACCTGGTTTAATTGGAAGAAGAAAAGTCTCTGTCTTGCTTTAAGTTGCAACCTAGAGCAGAGAATAATTATAATAATAATATAACTATTGCCCATTTGATATTGGAAAATACACGTTAAAATGATTTAATAAAAAAGGATATTTACTCTTCTTTTACTTGTGGGGGCATCTATCCCCTACTTCGTACATAACCATGTCCTCTAACTACAACTTTTTCAGTATTTTCTTTTGTATTATTCTCAACATTGTGGTGTGTCGTGGTTTTTTATCAAGTCCCTCACTCCCTCTTTTGTGGGAATTATAATAATATTTTCAGTAGATTTTGATAAAAATTAATAAAATACGTGGTTGAAAAATTACGAGTTCTATAAAATATTGGTTAAAATTAATTAATTCAGATTAAAATCTGAATTTTAATTTTACCAAGCAGGGCCTAAGAAAAAAGTTGAACTCACTAAACTGGTGTTAATCACCAAACCGACCTAAACCAATTTTTAAAAAAGAGAAAATATCCACTATGAAACGTGTGTATTTCTATTATTCCATCGTACAGAACTTGTCAACTTAATAATAATCATGTTACACGTACATCTTATTTGTTATCAAATTTGACATTTAACGAGATGACAGCAATCAGTGTGTTTAATTTTAAACACACTCAATCGACGCATTGATCAAATTTCATCCACATAAGAGAGTTTAACAAATTTCCTCCACATAAGAGGGTTTAATCGTTCGTGTGAATAAGAAATGTACATCTAGTATTATTCACTCAATAATATGTACAAGACTGACCAAATCCGAACCAATTTTCTTATATTTTATTTCCTAAGACTAGGATGTTAAATCACTTATTTTATTTGAGTTGAAACGTGAGGCACCGTCCTTGTTCACAACAAACTTGACCGAGAATTCGATGCCCCTCCATTTTCATTTCGTGCGCCTTGTACGTGGCTGCTTCTAAATGGTGTGTCTGTGTGAATATTTTTTTTGTTGTAAAAGAAACATATGTCAACAAGCAAGCTCGTCATTCCTCTTTTTTTTATTCTTTCTTTCTCCATCAATAATTGTTATTAGGTTCCAATTATGTAACTAAATTCGAAACATCGGAATATGAAAAGGAAGGGGGGAGAGAGAGAGAGAGAGAGAGGGGGAGAGAATTTGTAGATTAAATTTATGTACAAATCTTTCATTAAAAAATAAATTGATGGTATTTATTAAGTTGTGGAATCTAATTATTATTATTGTGCGGAGTCATTACGCTAATCGACCTCTGGGATCAAAGTTTCATTAACAACAATTTAAGAATCTCATGTTGTAATTTCGATTTCGTCTGAGGAGCCGTAAAAGGTGAAAATCTCATGTACGGTTCTATAATAGCAATGAGAAAAATGATCTTATCATCGACCTAACTTATTTTATAAATAGGGATCCGTCGTTAAAGTTTTGTATAATCATCAGAAAAAAGAGTTGTTAGATATAATAGGATATGCGATTTCTCTTGTAACTTATATTGAGACGAATTTCTATAAATTTTATGTGTTCTTATGTGTCTATTTTTCTTTTTGCAAATTAATCATTTTAGGTAAAATAGAATTAAGATTTCTATTTATCAAAAGCGTTGAATATCGAATAACTAAACATGACTAATTTCTAAACTTTTTTTTAATTTTTAAATGGAATCTTTAACAAGTAGGTGTATACAAAAATATGAACGATGTGAAAACTCAATTGATGACTAAAAGAAAAGGATTGATTCCAATGTATTTCGTAAATAGCACGTGATTCGAGGTTTAACAAAATAATATCCTAGCTAAAACGTTACTTTAATTATATGATATCTTAGTTAATTGTGAAATGATACCTCAATAGTTGGTTCCTCAAAGAAAAAGTAGGGTTACAAAACCAACTTAACACGTTAGTTGTACATATAAGCTGTGAAAGTATATTTTTGGGTTTTGCTAGTGGTATTTAGGGGTGTACCTAAGAGGTTACACCCCTCTCACATGAAGGTGTGACACACTTAAACAAAAAAATTATTTTATACAAGTGGGTCCCAAAAATATTTTATATAAGTGGGTCCCACCCTGTATGAGGGGTGTGTAACCTCTTAGATACTTTTTTTGATTTACCACTTGCAAAATCCATATTTTAATTATTTTCTCAAACGAAGACTTGGAAGCAATTGCAAATTCCAATTTCTAGGGATTCGACCTTGCTGGGTCAAAATTATTGGGCCTGATCATGAAGTTCTACAGGGTTAGATAGATAATTCTTTCAATATGGGCCCATTTAGCTCAAAATGTTTTACCAACCTATGCCATCACATTGATTCAAGACGAACCCACCCATACACGAACCGAGTACAAGGTAACGATATGAGGAGTTGTTCTGCATGCAGAAGCCCCACCGACAACTCACATAAGGGGTGTATACTTTTTTTTTATTTGTTTATTGAGGTGGACCCTGCGTGGGATCCACACCTATGTGAGTTGTCGGTGAACCCCCACCCTATACATGCAGAACAACTCCGAAATGAGTAGTTGCAAATTAGCATGTAATGCGTATTTTACATATTACATTTTGTGTAATGGTTACAAAAAACACCATTTGCTAAAAGGTTACTCTTCTAAGCTTTCCTAAGAGTAGTCTTCGAGACTATGTGGCCCTATAAATATGGACTAGGAATAAAAATAAATAAATTTGAAGAGTCCAGATCAAAGTTTTATTGTTATAAAAGTTGGGACCATTCAGTATATCATGCAAAGCTTTGTGATCGAGCGCCAATATCAATCAACCTACGACCATAATGTAATATTCTAACTACATCTAGACTTAGTTGATGACCCAAGGAGAGATCAAACAGAATAGGTTCAAAGTTCGGGATCTACTAATGGATTCTAGGGGAGGGTTGAGTGTCCTGGAAAAATGTATTGATAGTCACCTCTAAGTTGAAAGGGTCTGGTTGTTTGACAAACTCAATGTTTTCAATGAGTCAAAAGGTTTTTTAACATGAAAATTGGTCTGTCGAATCGCTATCAAGTACAATAGGTTCAAATATTTTTCTACAAAATGGCCGCAAAAATGTGGCTTAAGCTTGAAGATTTTGATGGCATGCCACTAGCTACTAAAATATGCAGTTTTATTGATTGATATTTTCGTAGATAAAAATCGAAATTTCATCGATAAACGTATCATCGATGGAGTTTTTCCTTGAGTACATACAAAATGTGAAAGTCCCATCAATAATTTAGATTTTCTCAAATCGTTTTAAACAGGTTAATTTAAAAATCTATCAAAAATCAATCATATTGAACAACTTACACTCATAGTCTCAACTCTAGTGTAATTGACCATCTCAAAATTTGCTCAACAAACTCATTTTACTTGACTTCACTAAGCCATTTTTGGCTTAGATAAAAAAAACATTTTCTTAGTATATTTTAATAAAAATGGAAGAAATATATAATTAAAAAATTGATAAAAATTATGAATATCATAACATATGTGATTGAAAATGAATTTTAAATTTTATTTTAGAAAATTGGCCAATTAGAAACTAAGCCCCCTCTTTTAGTAATCATTATTTCAGAACTTTTTTTTGTTCATACTAATTTTCAATTACACATTCTCATAATAAAAATATTCTTTACATAAACCTAGGATTGTAAATGGATCGGATATGTTCATGTCCAATCCGATAATCCAACGAATATTTGATTACTAAATCAATATTTGATTTGCTATATTATTAAATATCTGATCTGAAATTGAAGAAATTAGGAAGATAATTTTTTTTATATTAGTCAACTTCTAAACTCTATAATTAAATGCCCAAACAGTTTTTTACCTAATTCTTGACCAACCTATTTATAGATTTCAAATCATGTGGTATTCTAATGAATATCCAATGTGGGAAGTAGGAACGTTGAAAGCAACTCCAATTGTTGGCCTCTTTGATTGTTTAATTTATAAAATAAATTAATTATTTTATCTTATTTTAATCAATAAAAAATTTAAAACTCTCTAAATATTTTAATTAACAATATTATACTACTATTTAATATTATTTATTATTTGAAAATTATGTGTAAAGTATAGGAAAATGTTATGGTACACATAGAGGTGTCCATGATGGACACATGTGTCCCCCCTATTGGGATGGAGCCGAGTGAGCCCGGAGCCCCCCAATAAAGGAGTCACAAGTGTCATTTATGGACACATCTATGTATACCATAGCACAACCCTAAAATATAATACAAGTTTCAAGATGAAAAAATATGTGTAATAAATTATGTGATAATANTTAACTTACGTACTGTTTGATTTAGAAGAGATTGAGTCCATCTTATCTTTCACAAATTTCTATCGCGTCCCAAAAATTTGAACTCTTAACATTTCCTTTAAGAATGACGAGTTGATTCCTGATACCAATTGGGCAATTTGTAACGATCCAACCACTGTGCCTAAGCCTAGGGGCGAAGCCGGGAATATTATTCAATGTGGGCATAATTTAATCAACTTCGAACTTTGAGTTTTTTGCCATGGATTTAAGGATGATAAACATATAAATAATATTACGACAATACTAAAAATGACATCATTTATAAATTACACTTGCTTCTAACAAGTTTTCATACTTTGATATCGATGTACAATAATTTCATTATCAGTTTTCAAGAATATATATTTTTCCATATAAACAATTGTGCTATCATTCACCCATTGATTATCCATTCGGTAGTGCAATCTATCATTTACAATACTCATTGCAGAAAATACTCTGATAACAATTGTGCTATCATGATCTTTAGGCTGACATGACCCTTTACCATGTATATTCTTCGTACTTAATCTCGGATATTAGTTAATCCAAAATTGATATCCTTAGTCCATATCAATGGGGGAATTGTGTAATATTAAAATCTACTTTAATCGATGTCTCTCTATCAATATTTTTTACAATGGATATCATTTCAAAAAATCTCTTCATTTGATATCTAAAGAAAACGATAAATCAAGCTTAAAAATTATATAGGGACCTTCAATTCAAGGATTTAGACTCCATATCAGGCTCGAGAGGTCAAGCAAAGAGTTGGAGATTGAGAAGCTGAGAGAAAGTGGATCTAGGAATTTCGTGGTTTCAATTTCAACACATGCAGGTATATTTAGTTTTGGGTTGGGTCAATTTCTTCAATTTTTTTTCCTTTCGACTGGATAAGTGAAAAGTCCAATAGGTTACTACTTGAAAAAAAAATGAAAGAGTTGGGTTAGGCCCAAAATTCCAGTGCAGGTCTTGGCCTGCACTGATCCTTAGCTGCCTCCACCCTTGTATAAGTCGTCAACTTACGTATTACTAGTCGTTCTCGAAGAACTTAAGTTCATCTTATTTCTCATGAATTTCTTTTGTCTCTAAAATTTAAACCATTGACATTCCCTTAAGAATTACTTAAGTTGAATTCTGGAATCAATTGTTAGTATCAAAATTGAACTTAAGCCTATCTTAAATGAGAGGTCTTGTATTCAAATTTTATGGGTACGATAGAAATTCGTGAGGGATAAGAGGACATATCGCATCTCAAAGCGGAAGTATGTAAGATATAACGACTTAAACGTAGAGATCGGGTCGTTACAATATTTGCTTCATTTAGTTAATGAATTTTCGAATTTGAATTTAAATCGGATTATCGAATCGAGATTCTAAATTTATCTCACATTCATTCAGATCAAAATTCAATCCATTAATAACCATACGTAAATTTATAATTTTTTTTTCTACTTTTTAACCACAGGTTCTCCAAAAAATTACCATTAAAAAACTCATTATTACAAAAATGGCTAAGGCTAAGTCTTTGTTGGACCAACTCAACTATTTCATGATACATTGAAAGATTCCCACTTTACACGATGGTAATAAGTACTAATGACATAAGTATAGAATATAATAAGTCACCTTTTCGACATCATTATATGAAATTTTAATGATTGAAATAGTATTTTTTTTTAAAAATGTGTGATTATAATTTTTTTTTTGAATTATATGTAATATTATTTTATTGAAAAATATATGATTAATAAGGAGACACGAAAAAATAAATTATAATTTGAATAGAGGCAAAACATGGGCTAAAATACGTGGATAATGATTTATCTCACGTTGAATTCAAAAGAAAAAATTAGAGCAATGGTCCCCAATCTATTGGTATAGTAAACTATTAGTCATCAACCTTTATTTCTCAACATTTTACTCCCTATTTGTCGTCCAATTGGCTGCCTAAATTAGAACAGTAATGAATTTCTTGTTTAAACTAAAAATTTTAACTATTCAAAATTTTTAATTACTTCTTCTTTTAGGGTTTTTAATGATTTATTTTCCTTTAACTATTAGGATCACGAGATTATTTTTGCCTACATAAACAAACGCTTTGTACACTTTTTAATCATGAAACTCAATACATAAAATTATTTTCTTCAGAGTTTTCTGCGCTTTCAAAATTTCTCCTTATTTCAAGAAACACAAATCTGCTCCAAAAGATATTATTAATATTTTTTTAATTAAAGCGTTTACGAGAGAGGAGGTGGGCGTGGTACGCATATAATAAAACTGACTCAAATGACTAGAAATAAAATATTGGTACCTATTTATATACATTTAATAGATTAGAAGTGTCCTTTGCAATTTTGTCCCGTTTAAGACGTCCGAGGGTTCTTCACGGCTACACCATTTCGCAATCGCATGCTGACTTCATAGTTGCCGCCTTCTAACAAACCTCAGCTAATTTCACATTGTCAACCTTGAATTTTGCAGATTTATTACAACTGTTCAAACAAACAAGCAAAACCAAATTTCCCATTAAAACAAACAAGCAAAACCAAATTTCCCATTAATACAGTACTGTGTATGTAAACTCAAATTCACGCTTTCTAAATACAATCCTCTGTGATTCTCTATCAGTTTTCGTTTCCCACCGGAGTTGCATAGAAGTTCTTTTTGTAGGATTTTTGCGATCCTCTTTTTCTGCAGGTTTACGATACAGTAGTTCACCAAAGATCCGATTCTAACTCCCGGAAAGGACCATAATTGCAAAACTCATTTATTGCTTTCCAATTGATCGGATAAAATCATTTTTTTTTAAAACTTCACTCTTCAAGAATCCAGATTCTGATTTTGTTGCTGTATGATAACTGCATTTTTTTGACCTTTTTTTTTTTCGAATTTGATCTTGTGTATTGGGTTTCTAGAATCTTTGATTTTTGAAGTGGGGTTTATGACTTTTGATCAATACTGATATCGGGCACTTGAATTTATGCCCGAAATCGCATAAATATCAGAGATTTGTGGGTGGGTTTTTATATTCCAGAAGAGCAGTTGAATTTTCCCTAATAAGAAGATATAGAAAAGGAGAAGATGGCGAGAAGTAGAGAAAAAGAAGATCTGGAGAGCTGGTCGAATTCATCAGTAACGAAGGATTCTTCTATCAGCCTGCTGAAGCTTATCACAACTTTGATAATTTTTGTGGTGGGGGTAGTTATAGGAATATCTTCCAGTTCACACATTGATCGATATTTCACACTTCAAACAGATCAGTTTAGTTTAAACAATCACGATGCAGATACTGCAAAACAAATCGTGGTGAATTGTGAAAAAGAGGATTGTTTGAGCATAAAGAGTTTCATCAGGCCGCGGAATTTGAACCACAGTATGACTGATGATGAGTTGTTTTGGAGGGCTTCATTGGTGCCCCAGAAGGAGGAGTTTCCATTTAGTAGAGTACCACGGGTGGCATTCATGTTTTTGACCAGAGGGCCATTGCCATTGTTGCCACTTTGGGAGAGATTCTTCAAGGGCCAGAATAAGGCGAAGTATTCAATTTATGTGCATGCTCTTCCGGGATTTGAGCTCAATGTGAGTAGTACCTCTGTCTTTTACAGATGCCGGATCCCGAGTCAGGTACAATCTTTTTTCTTATGTTAATTGCTGATGATATCTCATGCTTCTAATGTGATTTTAGTGGAAAAACTCTTGTTCTTCTGTTGAGAATGATATTCGAGCTGATTGCGTTTTGGTTGTTAAAATAGTTTCATGTGGAAGCTGTGAAGTGTATAGATAACAGCCATCACTTGTATTGGGAAATAATATATTCACTAGCTTCTTTCTTTCCCTAATATTTTCTTTGTGAGTTTAGGATGGAAGACAGGCAACGGTCAATGTTACTTGAAGTCATTTACTTTTTGTTAAGAAATTAGATGGAGGAGATAGGAAATATGCATTAGCCTATCCCATGTGTGGGAATTTTGTTTGGCGGCCTCATTAGGTGAAAGATGGAACTAAACTGGAATCAGCATCTCTAGATAGCCTGATTTCGCGATTGAAATGTTTTCTGCATAAAGGATCCATAATCTTATGACGTGTCTTAAGTTGAGCGATTGATCGGTTTTTTCTTTTTTTGTGCTTGAATTTTATTTTAGTGATATACGGCCTGCCTAAAATTAAAAGTAGTCAAAACCTGGCTCATGTTTGGAGTATAGGACGATGGCAGGCGAGGAACAACATTATCCAAACAGAAGCTTGGCAATATCTGGTCCATGTGTCTCTCTTCGTCACAACTAGCAAGGTGTTGAAGCAGACGATGAAGCAAAATGTGGCCTGAGAGAATATCGAAAAGTAAAAACTCTTGATCAATCATTTGATGAGGATTATTGTGAAATGACCTATAGAAACTTAGAGAGTTTGATTCTCGTTAACCTATTCACTTCTGGTTGAGTATTAGAGAGTTAAGTTTGGAGATTTTTAATATGCTCTAGTTCTTTTACTAGAATGACTGTTTTGCTAAACAAATTGGACCGTGTGTAACATTAAAGATATTCAACACATGAATAATTTAGGGTACTTGCAATTTTTCAAAAAAAAAAAAAATCATGGAGAACTGAGGAACATAGTGGATCTGATTTTTCAGGTCCTGAATTAAATGAGAAAAGAATGAGGGTAGACACGTCTAGGAGAAATGAAATTTGAACAAATTCAATAATGGGATTAGGGATACGAAAAAGACGGGCAGAGGAGAAAGAATTTAAAGGTAAGTTAAGGAAGGTAATGATCAATATGGAGCATTTCTTAAATATATATGCTCCTTTCCACCCTTCCCCTCAAGACTTACTGGTCGATTCCAGACCAGTTGACCGGGGAAGAATAGAACGGAAAACAAGCAAAGCGAATTCCAATGGTTCGAGATCTAACTGTTTGCACCTTCCCCATCCTCACTATCACCCTCAAACTGATGGAGATTGGGCCCATAAGGCTAATGAACTTCCAATATTTGTTAGCTGAAAAAATTATATATTTAGCAAATAACTGATATAGAACATCGTTGAAAAAATCAAAATGTGGAAACCTGTTAATTTTGGTCCACCATGACCAAGCCTGCAGTTACTGAGATAATATTTTTTTGCTACTACCTAGGCTCTCAGATAATAGAACTCTTAAGATTTGTTGATGATAAAAAAACAAAGCAATAGTTCATCTACTCGAGTTAAGTGCATCAGAACTTTGACAGAGGAAATGATCTTTTTCTATTACTCTTTCAATTTTGATGTTTGCAAAAGGACCTTATTATTTGATGTGATATTTAGCAAGATGTTGGACCTTTACGGAATGTGTGTGCAAGCAAATATGTTGAGTGTATTAAGAAAAATTCCTTTTGTGGGGGCTCTACCTTAAGATGCATCGGAAGATTTATTTCAACTTCTGTTCCATGATTTATGGTTATACCAAATTTCCTTTGCTCGCCAGTCTTGTGATAGTTTTCACTTTGCAGTTGGGTGGTATACGATGTTACTCTTAGATGCAGGCACGTAACATGCACTTTCCATCACATTTCACCAATTCAATTAATTGAATCTAGCAATGGGGTGGTTAACCCTGGGTGAGAAGATGTTATTATAGGTACGGATAACATATCAATTTGAGTTCCACTTTTTATACAGAGTTCAATGTAGTTCCAAATCCCTTCTAATTTTAAGATGCGAGCAGCTACATTGTAGTGAACCCTTGACACGAACAAGTATCTAAACTCGTTTAAAATGTGTTAATTCACCAAATTTTGATATAAAGTTTTTATTAATTGAAACTTACGTACTTTTGCACATATCTTAAAAGAAACATTTAAAGTAAATGCTCTTATTTTGCACATATACATATCTTAAAAGAAACATTTAAAGTAAATGCTCTTCTTTTGCACATATACTGTATAATCAGTGCTGAAGTCAATATAGTTTTTCGTGCAATTGTTCTGGAAACAATTTTCACTTTTGTTTTTCCACGTTGCAGCGTGTTGAATGGGGATCGGTGTCACTGGTTGATGCAGAGAAACGACTTTTAGCCAATGCTCTTCTTGACTTCTCAAACGAGCGATTTGTTCTTCTGTCGGAGAGTTGTATTCCTATTTACAATTTCCCCACCATCTACAAGTATCTGACTGGATCCACCCATAGTTTTGTTGAGTCTTACGACGACCCATCTCGTTACGGGCGTGGTCGCTACAGTCGGAAGATGCAACCTTATATAAGACTTGCTGATTGGAGGAAAGGGTCTCAATGGTTTGAGCTTAATCGTGCTCTGGCCGTCAAAATAGTAGCGGACACCAAATACTACATGCTCTTCAAGAAGTATTGTAGGCCTTCATGCTATCCTGACGAACATTTTATTCCGACCTATCTGCGCATGTTCTTTGGTTCGCTTAATGCTAACCGTACAGTGACTTATGTCGATTGGTCACTAGGAGGTCCACACCCGGCTACCTTCATTGCTGGTGATATAACAGAAAGTTTTATGCAGTCAATTAGGAAAAATGGCCCATTGTGTTCTTATAACTCTGGAAACACACCTATTTGCTACCTATTTGCTAGAAAGTTTGACCCTAGTGCTTTACAGCCTTTACTGAATCTCACCACAAAAATAATGGGATTTTGAAAATTTTAATTATGAAGAAATGAGGGTGTACCATTTCCCACCATTTTCTTGCAATTGCTTGATTTTGGTAGAGCTCGACTTTTTACAATTTTGTTTATGTGATTTTTGTCGCAAAATGTATAGCATACAGGAGAATTTTGGGTCCCAAAAATGTAGACTAATTAATTTTTAGCACTCGGAAGCAACATCTTAAGAGCTAAACGTGCTGCTCTCTTCTTGTGTGGTGTATGGTTATGGCGGGTTTGTACTTTGCAGTGAGAGTTAACAACGAAGAAAGAATTTGATAATATTCACAAGTGATCGATTAGTATGGCGGTGTTCTGCTAATGTAATCCCGTTTCTCAACTAATGGTCGAAACCCCCTTATTTCTTTTTTTTCTTTTTTGCCGGTTTGTACAAAGGGAGGCCCTAAAACGTTAATGTTACTGCCCCAACGTGCATCAAAATCCCCAGGCGAGAAAGCTCACTAGATCATGCCACCGGCTATATGGATTATGGAGTAATGGCATTATCATTAGTGCTGTGAACTCCTTGATTCAGTTTTCAATGGAGTCGGGGGAGTTGTGATGCATTTTAATATCTCGTGCCTAGGCTTTACAAGCTATAGCTTGTATTTTCTTACGAGTTCAGTTAACAAAATTCAAGATCCAGAGAGAACAATAGAAGTTAATCTAGGTAAGAACTCAAATCCTGAACTGGTAACATTTCTTATAAACCTGGCGGAATGATCAAGGTGCTAACTTCTTTTGAGTTTTATCCGAGCTTAATGACCAGAGCAAACAAGAAGCAATAACAACTGGGAATTCAGAGGTCCACCACAAAATTTTTATGAGAGAGAGGTACCCTGCTTACCAATGTTTCCTCCAATTTCTTTTAACATTTTCCTGAAAGAAATTTCACATTTTTTATGTATAAAGTGACTAATTTTTTATCTGCAAGACCTTAATTATAATTCTAGAACTGTCTGAATTATACGTATCATCAATGTATAGAGTCAAAACATACAATCATGCCAGTAACACCTTGATAAAATCAAGTTGCGTACAAATTTTCCTCGTTGTATTCAAAAGTAAATTTTCACCTAGGTTTGGAGTATAAATTTGATGTTCGAAGTGTACAACAACATATCTCTTCTAATGCCCCAATTGCATTTTGAGAAGAAAATGTGAAACAATTCAAAAACACTAACCATTTATTGGTCTACCTATAATTTAAGCCACGTGTAGTCCAGATATGACTGAACTCATTCAAATCTAACCATTCATAGTTGAATAATGGTATTTATAGTCGCACACTAATGCATAAAACAATAAAAAAATTACCATATTAATGCATTAAATCACTATATGTATGTCACCTAAGACTGTGGCAGTGAGCGACTGCAAATAGCGTTACTCTTCATCATTACCCATAACCTAAACCGCATTTTGTCCAGCCACACGACCAAACTCTGCCTCCTGTTCTGACCTTGGATGTACATGTGCTGACTGTCCAGTCATTTGAGGTGCCTGTGTCATTTGAGAAGTGTGTTGTGTTTGTGGGTAAAATTCTGTCTGCCACGGCATTGCAGTGTGTCTTCCTCCCTGTTGTGGCATTTGAGGTGCCCATTCTATCCCTGGGGGACCTCTTGGTCCTGTATAAGGTCGGTGGGCTGGAAAAGGGCTTCGAGACCTATACAAAATGTTCTCAATCTCTGCCTGTCGCCCTTGTTTCGTAAAAACATCCAACACAAATTCCTTCAGGGTAATGGTGGTACCAACACCGTAGTTCATCATCTGACTTAGCAAATTGGCAGTGGCATCATAATTGCCACTCTCAATGAGCCCCCTAATTACGATATCATAGGTTGTAACATCAGGTCTTGGTTCTTTATCACTCATTTTCGACAAAATTGAGACACAGTCAAGAACCTTACCCTTCTCAATCATGAACCTGAACCACTTATTTGAATAAGCTGGAATAACCCTCAAACCAGCCTCAACCATTTTTGAATACTTCTCCAACATATTCTCAATATTGTCCACATGAATATATGCATCAATCAGAGTCCTGTAAGTATTCACATCTGGAGCCAATGACTTGTTGCATAAAGCTTGATAATACTGCTCTGCTTCCTCCATCATCCCAAGTTCACATAACCTCGTAATCATGTTATTAAATCCCGCCACATCCATCATAAAAGGTTTTGATTTTTCAGCCTTCCCAGTCCTCTTGAACACGTCGATAGCCTCTGTGATCTTCCCTTCCTTAAAGCACTCGTTGACCATCATATTGATAGTGTCTGAATTCACAGCCTGGAATGTGGGCGGGGTGTGATCATCCAACATGTCGTGGAACAATTTCCAAGCTTCTTGCTTTTCACCGTGTCTCAACAATGTCTCCAGAAGCACATTCTGAGTTGCAGGCACCATCCTATAATTTTTACCCATCAAATCCCTGTAGGATTCCATTGCCTCCTTTGGCTTGCCCTGATTGAAAAACCAATCCATGAAGGTCGCATTCACAACTCCATCATAAACCGTGCACCGTCCCTTCAACTCATCAAACAACTCATTTGCCTTTTCCAAATTGCCCAAATTCAAAAACCCAAGAATCAGATTATTAAAAACCAAAGAATCTGCACCATGACCCTTATGTAACATTTCTTTGAGCAAATTTGCCGCGTCATCAATTCTTCCAGCATCAATGAGACCCTTTGTGAGATGGCGATAAGTGACTGCCGAAGGGCTATAGGGAGCGTTCTCGAGAATGTGATTGTAAACCTTCAAGGCGTCGTCTACTTCGTTGGATTCACAGTGGGAGACAATGAGATTATTGTAGGACACAATATTGGGGATGATATTGAACTGGTTGAAGAAGTACTGAAAGAGAGCTTTGGCATCCTGGTATCGCTTGGCGCGGTACATGGCAGCGATGATAGCATTGCAAGTAAAGACTGTAGGGCGGATCGATTGGAAGACGGACTGACGGGCGATGTAGGACGCAGAGTCGAGGTCTCCAGCGCGGATAAGCGATTGAACGCGGTTGTGGAGATTAAGACGGGGGCCGACGAGAGCAGAGGTGGAGTCTGGGAGGCGAGGCTTGTCAGGGTTGTTGATGTGCGATGAGTGGGAAGCGGGATTAGGGCGGAGGGCGTAGAGAGGGGGCTCGATGCGGAGGCGGCGCTTTCGTCGGCGACGTTCAGCCGCCGCTTCCTCGGCGGAGGAGAAGCTGTAGGGGCGATATGGAGTGGATGGAGTAGGAGGAGGAGGAAGGTTGTGACTGAGAGGTCCGGTGGCAGTGGTAAAGCCAGAGTTGGGAGATTGGAAGCCATTGGTAGTTGTGTGTTGGGAATCAAAGCTAGGGTTAAGGACCTCAGCGGCGGCGGTTGTGGTGGTGGCGTAAATGGGTGTTTGGAGAGGATTGGTGGTGGAGTATCGGCGGAGGGAACGTATGAGGAAGCGACAGATAGTCATGGCTGTAGGTATAGCTATAAATACACAAAGACACGATGAGTGTATGTATAGATCAAAAACCCTACTTCAGAGGGGAGAAGAAAAGGACGATGCGAGGTTCTATTTTCATTTATTTATCTTTTTATCGCTATTTTCATTTTCATTTTCATTTATTTTTATTTTTTTGATTATACGAAAAATGGTGCTATTACCGTAATATTGCACCTAACTGTTGGATTAGACTTTGGAGAATATTAAACGGATCCAAATATTCTCCATCCCGACTCACTCCACATTGGCCCGCTTCAAATGGGGCCGACAATTGCAGCCCAGAATAAAGTTCCTATCCCACTTCTCAAAAAATGTTCGGTGAAACGGGGATGGAAATGACCCCCTAAACTCGTCGTCATATAATGTGAAATACAATTCCTTATTTTTCATATTTTTTTATAATCGTTGTCTATAGTGGCCAAATTTTCTAACTAGGTAACTCGAGACAAGAGTCACCCAACAAGGTGTCCCGTGCTGCTCTGCTACTAATTGTAATTCTCATTTTGGACAAAACTTACCTTAAAACCAACTTGTAAAGAAATTCAAATGAAAACTAATAGTTGAATATAATTAATTTCTTTTAAATATATCCCTACAAATTGCAAACTAATTATTTTCTCTTTCTAAAAAAATAATTGACTACATCAGCAATTGAAATGCCTACAAATTATGGATAGATATTTCACTAGTTAGAAGAAATAGTGAAGGTATATTGTAACCTTTGTTGTGGGGGCATGTGACTCCTAAGTCCTACCATATGATCATATGTAATCGTTGTGATCTATTTAGCAAAAGAAATGTGACTTTAACTACATTCGTAATTGCGACAAATTCGTATGACATGAGTTCATGCGAGATGTGACAAACAATCGTGACTCTGATTAATGTTATTTCATAAAATTGAGACAACTTCATATATCGTATGTAGACATAAATGATTGTCAAATATGGCCGTTGTGACATTGGAAGGAATTTTTATAAAATATAATAATGGCTCGTATAAGTCGTATCGCTTCTATATTACAGGGTTGTGATCACAAATTTTATAACCTTTGACTACGTAAATGGAAAGATATTGATTATTTTTTATTAGTACAAAATGCAATAAAAAAATAACATATCGTTTAAATTACCATAATTTTGAAAATAGTATCTGAAATGTAAAAAAAAAAAAAATTATGACAATTTTGAGTTAATTAAATTCTTAAACATTGGTTTCTTAATCACTTTTTTATAGCATTTAAATTACCATAAGTTTGAGAATAATATAAAAATGTAAAAAAAAATGAATTGTTCGGAAATTAATTAATTTGACAGATCTAATTTTTTTAATGGAAAAATTAGGCCCAGTACGATCCAAAAGCAACAAAATTGAATAATACGCTTTTACACTAATTAAACAATTTAAAAAGTAATTAATACGTCTAAAAGTCCCAAAACCCAAAACGTGAGAGAGAACTGGTTGGTGTTTCTTCAACCTTTTCTCATTTTCATTAACGTAATAGGATGGTGGAGCTTAGCCGGCAGCACCGTGATGCAAGGGAGGCGCCTCCATCACCATCCTCAAAGTTGCATCTACTGTGTGTTATTTCTGCCTTAGCGAACTCTAGACAATTGCCAAAATAAGAAGAAGGCAACGGTGAATCCATTCATGCTCAACAATCAGCTGGAAATCGAAATACTTAGAGTTACCCAACAAGGTGTTATATGCTGCTCTGCTCCTAATTGTAATTCTCATTTTGGACAAAACTTACCTTAAAACCAACTTGTAAAGAAAATTCAAATGAAAACTAATAGGTGAAAATATCAATATAATTAATTTCTTTTAAATATATCCCTACAAATTGCAAACTAATTATTTTCTCTTTTAAAAAAAATAATCGACTACATCAGCAATTGAAATGCCTACAAATTATGGATAGATATTTCACTAGTTAGAAGAAATAGTGAAGGTATACTGTAACTTTTGTTGTGGGGCATGTGACTCCTAAGTCCTACCATGTGATCATATGTAATCATTGTGATCTTGGATGAACTATTTAGCAAAAAAAAAAAAATGTGACTTTAACTCTACATTCATAATTGCGACAAATTCGTATGGCATGAGTTCATGAGAGATGTGACAAACAATTGTGACTCTGATTAATGTTATTTCATAAAATTGAGACAACTTCATATATGTATGTCGACATAAATGATTGTCAAATATGGCCGTTGTACTTGTGACATTGGAAGGAATTTTTATAAAATATAATAATGGCTCGTATAAGTCGCATCACTTCTATATTACAGGGTTGTGATCACAAATTTTGTAACCTTTGACTGTGTAAATGAAAAGATAATGATTATTTTTTATTAGTACAAAATGCAATAAAAAAATAACATATCGTTTAAATTACCATAATTTTGAAAATAGTATCCGAAATGTAAAAATAAAAAAAAATTATGAAAATTTTGAATTAATTAAATTCTTAAACATTGGTTTCTTAATCACTTTTTTATAGCGTTTAAATTACCACAAGTTTGAGAATAATATAAAAATGTAAAAAAAATGAATCGTTCAAGAATTAATTAATTTGACAGATCTAATTTTTTAATGGGAAAATTAGGCCCAGTACGATCCAAAAGCAACAAAATTAAATAATACGCTTTTACACTAATTAAACAATTTAAAAAGTAATTAATACGTCTAAAAGTCCCAAAACCCAAAACGTAAAGGGAGAGAACTGGTTGGTGTTTCTTCAACCTTCTCTTTTTCATTAACGTAATAGGATGGTGGAGCTTAGCCAGCAGCACCGTGATGCAAGGGCGACGTCTCCATCACCGTCCTCAGAGCTGCATCTACTGTGTGTTATTTCTGCCTTAGCGAACTCTAGACAATTGCCAAAATAAGAAGAAGGCAACGATGAATCCATTTGTGCTCAACAATCAGCTGGAAACCGAAACACTTAGACTCATCATCGGCCAAATACACCCCAATTGTAGTCACTGTTTTCGCTAAACAAGCCCATACATGTGTACGTATTACTGTGAAAGTCAATATGGTGTTAACACCCCTTTGGGCTCTGCTTTTTTTTTTTTTTTTAGAATTTGAAGTTTAGTGTTGTCGCCATTTTTATAATTTACATTTTCTGAAGTACATACACGTATATTCTCTTTTTCACACACATAAATGTGATTAAATGCAAAGAAAGTGCTTATTGATGGAAACTAGTAGTTAAATTTACAAGGTGGATAAAAGTCAGTATTACTTTTGCTCGTGTTCTTTTATTCCATTGTAATAAAGACAATTGAATTGTTATTTAGGGATAGACTCTTGTCTCGGTAGGCCATAGAAAAATCTCGAGAATTTTCACAATAGAAATGGAAAGTTTCACTCTTGGTTCTGTTACATGCGTATGAAGTGTTTGATAATTTGTCTCAATGTGACTAATTGGCTTTGTTCAATTTTGGGAAGATGCTGAAATTAACTTTAGGTGAGTTGTAGATGGGAACACATAGGAGTAATACATATTGTTTACGTAAGAATAATGCATAGTTGTTCCACGAAAAATTTATGTTAGAAAATTGTAGTGTTAGCATATTTGTCATTCTTTAGTTGTAAATGACATTGGCTCGTGATATGATTTGTTGTTGGAACACTTTAGAATTTCAATATGATGATTAAGGTGTCAATAACTCAATTTTAGGCAAGATGATTCTTGAATGTCCAAGGAATCATCATTTTTTACCTCTTCCTAGTAGAGTTCCAAATTTCAATAAGATAAGATTCTTATTTTTCTTCAATATTAGGTATGGATGTATGTTGGAACTTTGGGTTTTCAAAATTTTATATGAGGCGAGATTATCGGTATTGTTCTTATGTAAAAAGCAAGATTCGATTTTTATTTTCTTTGCCTCATTTGTTGGGTTATTAGTAATGCTTGGTAGATGGTTTGTTACAAGGTCCTTTCCTTCGGCCATCATTTTATGTTGTGCATAAACTCTTGGTAGAATCAGAGATCTTTTCATCTCAGTGTATATTGTATTGCTTTAATGTTTATACATATTTATGTACTTGGTGTACACTTACATGTATGGAATTTATAAAATGTCCATGTACGTGAATTTTTGATATTAAAATCTTGGTATTGAGTTGAATATTGAGTCTTTTTCATTGGGGATGCACCTCTAGAGTTTGACATTGACGTGTTTTAATGGTTCATTGACATAAGAAAATCAAGAAGTTTGATCCTAGAAAGAAATGTCACTTTTTTTTATTTTTTATCACTTTTAACTTATTAGCGATGATGTTCCTAAAAATGAAGTTATATTCTATTTTTAGTTAATAGAAGTGAAGAATAATCACAAATAGACAACATGCAAAAGAAAATCAATAATTCATTGAATTTCTTCTAAGGTTTTGATCGATGTTAAATATTATTTCATTTTTGGAGTATTTGTCATTTTTTTGGTTTTTGTCATTTTGTTGAACTGATTCTAATGTTTTGATTGGTGTTTTGTCACTTTTTTTTGAATGGGTCACTTTTTTGGATTTTTGTCACTTTTTTTAGCGTTGTCACTTTTTTTGAGTTTTTGTCATTTTTTAAAAAATTTCTACCACTTTATTGAATTGATTCCAAAGCTTTTATTGGTGTTCTGTCACTTTTTTTAAGTCATCGCTTTTTTAATTTCTGTGACTTTATTAAATTGATTCCAAGATTTTGATTAATGTTTTGCTACTTTTTAAATGTTTCTCACTTTTTTGAATTTTTGTTCATTTTTTTAATTTCGGTCACTTTTTATAGTTTTTGTCACTTTTTTCTATCACTTTCTTAAAATTTTTGTCACTTTTTTTAGTGACAAATATCATATTTTAATAAAAGCGAGATTGTATGGCAATTTTTAATAAAAAAGTAATATATATCACTTTTTCATTTGAAAAAAAAGTGAGTATTTTTTTCCAAAATACTTTTGATATGAATTTTTTGAAGGTCCTCAATTTTAGGGATATTTTTGTAAGTTGTCCATTCTTTATTTATCGCGGAGGCCCATCTGAAAAATGGATAAGAAAGGCCTGTTTTTATTCAAAGAGCGAAGGGGACAAACGGCAAAGGTTTTCTTCCTCGTTATTAAACTAAAAATCGGGGCAGAGGCAAAAGGGGACATATTCACCACCCATTGGTACCAATTTATCTTGTATACCAGTGATTTCTACTCAATTTCTTCATCAACAAAGCTGCAAGGTAGTATCGGATCTTTATTAGTGTAAAAACCGGCTTTATATGTTGCAATCGCAGTCGATCTGATCGTTGTGAATGATTTAATTTCAACTCAACTCCTTATAATTTGTATATTTTTTCCGAAAATTGTTGTTTCTTGATGGTAATCTTCCTCTAGCAACAGTGATTTTTTCGACAACATTTCTCTTGAATTTTTTAGGCCGTTGTTTATGGTTTTCTCCTTGCCTTAGAATAAAGAACCGAGGTGGCTCCGCCCCCGTCAGGGATCTTAATGTCATATAGCTTTTATCTTTTCCCCTCAAATCGAAACTTTGAAGGTAAATAAAGGAGATATGTTGATCCAAACTCTGAGTGTTATTTGAAATAAAAATTCAAGGTATTTCCTTGTTGGAAAGTGGATTTAAGGGACAGAGAACAGAAAATGAAGGTATACTGATTTTTTTTTTTTTTTTTTTCTGTTTAATTTTCTTCAGTGTACCCCGTAAGGTTTGAATACGTAGGAAATAAGAAGATGCACCCTCCTCTAACAATCCATAGGCACCCAATGTGTGCTGAAGTAAGTTTCTCCATCTTGGTGCTTCTCTTGTATTTACCTTGAGTTGATTCGTTTATGCATGCGAAGTGCTCTTAATTGATTACATCTTCCCTATGAATTGTTGTCTACTTTTCTGCAACCTTGGCCAGATATTATATGAATTTACATTGATATAGAATGTGCGAGCATGCTCGATTTTCTTCAATTTTCATCATCAGTAGAACAACCTATATTTTCTTGAGATTTTACGAAGTGTGTATTTGCATTCATGGCATCAAACAATGTCCATTTTTGTTGCTGTTTCGTTATGAGAGTTTTATGATGCAAGTACAACACATTATTCTCTATACTGAACCCGTTGAGGGGCTGTATTCTTATTACCCAGTTTGATATCTGTTGGTTCAACGGCTTTGTGAGGAAAGAACTACACCTCCATCGCCTAGCACTTTGGCATTATATGTACAAGCCGTTGCTTGTATACATATCCACAACCTTATGGTCGCTGGCAGAAGCATTTGACCATAAACTTTTATTTTACATTCCGTGTATGTTGGTACACAGTACTAAAATAGGATTAAATAGCATATTTCATGATTTTAAATTCATTTTCTTTCACAATACTGTCTTATGCAATCCTCCTACCGAACATGCCATCACGTTCGATGATAAAAGGTGGTTGGATTATGCTCCCCAGTGTTTTAGCACGGTGATAAGCCTGCACGCGCCTGTTTGGGCCCCATTTTTTGTCCAAAATACATTTTGGAATAGTATTTTAATGGAGAATGTGTGATTAAAAAATAAGGAAACGTTTTGGGTTTGCTTGTAATATTATTTTATCGAAGAATGTGGTTGAAAATAAGAGACATAAAAATATATTTTGGAAATAATGGGGACTAAACAATGGCTAATATATGTGACTGCTTGGTGCAGATTATTGAACTGTTCCAAAAGTGCCATATGGAGCATCCTATTGGTAAATTTTTTGGTGACTGCACTGATCTGAAAATAAAGCTTGATAAGTGTTTCCGGCAGGAAGTAAGTTTCTTAGTCAAGATATCTGTTCACTCCAATTTTGGTTTAACTCTGATAAATACTATGAAGAAATTGCCATCCCAATCCACCATGATGAAAAATATTCCTCTTGCAGAAAGCTGTGAAGCGGAAGGCGAATTTTGAAGAGAGCAAAAAGTTGAAAGAGAGGTTACAAGCGTACAGGAAGGAAAATGCTGTGAATAGAACTGAGAACAATTTTGTGCAAGCATAATGTGGAAGCCAAAATATGGATATGCTAGTGTAAAGTTGACGAGTAGAAAGGCTCCAAGGAGTTCTGAAGTAGGTGCAGGAAAAGACGCATCGAACAGGTTGCGATTTGAAATGGAGATATTCTTGAATGCCAAATGTATTATATTCTTTATGGATCTCCAATATTTGAGAAACTTGGCGCTTGGGGGTTGTGGGGTAGAAAACTATCTTTACCTCGGATATTTGTTGGAAGATGTCTTTACTGTCTAGACTTGATCAAGATGATTATAAATCTTCACTTATCGATATGATTCCATTTTTTTTGTGCATTGAAATATAACAGGTTCGATTCAGTTTGTATTCAAAAAGGATATTATTGTTGCATCTCTCTCAAAGGCATTCATTCATTCAAGTGTGTTGTAATGCATTTACTTTTGACCAATGGACAGTGCTTACTTGCATAATTGCTCATATAAAATCATGGAATGAGTGACAAAAAGAATAACAAGATTTCCGAACATTTTTTGAACTGCTATCGATAATATAAATGTTTGTTATGAAGTTTAAAATGATAAATACCACAAAATCATGAATGCACTCATTCCTATGTGCTTCTCCTGTGATAATAAAATGTGGATCCTTCAAAAGAACCGTTGTTTCATTCTAACATCCTCTTACAGGTATAATCAAATATAACCTGGAAAACACTCCTGGAATCAACTTCATCTGACAATTTTAGCAGACGGGCCACTCTTGAAAATCCGTCATGTTGCCTAAGCAAGGATTCTTCCTTGATTTCTGGCTTCGTCTTCTGCTTAGAGATCTTTGGCTGTGTCAGTGCCCATTGCATTGCCCATATTGCCAGTGGCCGCATGTAACAAAGAGATCTGTAGTGCCCATCTAAGTTCCAGGCCTCCGGCGTCTGGAAACCATAGCTGCAAAACCACCAATAGTAGTTCAATAAGAATCCCGTTATCAAAGAATTATGACAAAATTTGTTCCCTAAAGTCTCATTTATAGCTAAAAGCATGCCCCTTCCACAAGTCCAGTGAGCAACTCGCAATAAAATGAAGTTCAATAACAAACATGAAACTTAGCTAAACGCTCAGCGACTACCAGAGTGTTTTATCTGATATTTTAAGTTCAACACTAGATGTTCTTCCATGTTTGGAGAACTATCAATCTTGAGAACAGAACAAATTCAAATTCAAACTCACCCTTGACCTTCTTCAGACCAAGCAACCTCGTATATGCCAACTGCAGTGTTAAATGCCGTTTCAACCATGTTTTCATGAATCATGGCTGCGGCAACAGCATATGTAACCCCGCTCCATATTTCCCTCGATTGCATGGTACACATATCGGGTTCCCCACTGGGCAGCATCCCATTTGCTGCCCCTAGCCTCCCATCCTTTATCTTCATCACATTGAAATCATAAACCTTTTCGAGTGCCATTTTTGCTTTTTCTTCATCTACAATGGGTAAAAGGCCACAAGCTCGAGCATACCTACAAAATAGTTTCTTAAATAAGTGATTTGTCATAAAAAAGGAAAGATCTTTCATACCTTCCAACTGTGCATGCTTATAGTAAGCCCAGACAACAAGAAAAGTTCACTATTTTTTCTTTAGATTTAAGAGAACTAAATCAACCTGCTACTTTTGCTACGTACCATTGTCCAGCCAATTGATCAGCTTGAATGGATGAGCTTGTAGAACTACCACTATTATCGTAGTTAAAATAAGAGCCATTCCATAACTTTACATCATACACCTTTTTTGCTTTCAAAAACTTAAACCAAAAATAATCCTCAGATTCCGTATCTCCAACTTCTCGAGCAAGGGCTGAAGTAGCCTGCAAGGCTGCAACCCACAGCCCACCACAATATGCACTTACACCAGATACAGACCATGTATCATACGTCTGGTCTGGAAACCCTTCATTTTCTATCATTCCATCCCCATCTTTATCAAACTGGTCCATATAAGCCATTGCAACATAAACAGATGGCCATACGGCTTTTGCAAAATTTTTATCCCCAGTGGCAACCACATCTCTGTAAACTTGTAGCACAAATTTTGGATTCAAGTCTTTCCACCTATCTGTATTGTGAATATTATAGAAATTTACTTGAAACCACGGATCATTCATTCCAATATCGTGAGGAACGGCACCAAGAACCTTTCTCTGGACATATGTTCCATCTTGTAGAAGTGACATCTTACTAGGATCATGCATCATAACCGCGGCCGCAAAGTCTCTTTGTATGCTAAGTTCGAGTTTTGGGAATAACATAATCAAGGCAAATGATGCATAGAAATGGACATCATATGTGTTACACATGTGATATTCAATCCCTTCAAGATAGAGAAATTGTCCCACATTTTCCTCTCCTTTCTGCAGTAGCTTCGTTCCCAATGCAGAAGGCGTTGATATGGGAGTCTGAATATCCTCAAGTGTTGAAGCCATCCTTTCAAGAATCTCAATAGCAGTGTCATTTTGCTGGAATGGATTGTTTTTATTTCTAATACAAGAATTGGATCTGTCAAGGGAAAACCTTTTTTCTCCAATGTGTGATATACTACGTATTGGTGGAGATCCATCTAGAATGGGAAAAAGAAACAACAAACAAAGAATTAAGCTAATTCTATCACCCTTAGGACATAAATTTCCTTTTGCGACATACCTGTCCATATTGTTCCCCCCGAATTAAGGTAGTAAAGCTCATTGAAAAGAGTGGGTGGGTACCTGCAGCAGACCGCGTGCAAGTATGAATTTTGCACTCAAGCAGTCAGCATAATAAAATGAAAGCTTATTGTTGAACTGCCTCGTCTAAAAGTCTAAGCTTTTAGAGAGGTGATAAATTAATTTATTGAAATCATATCTTGAACATTCCCCTCAACATGCTGCTCAGATTTTTTTTCCCCAAAGGCTTGACACGTGTACAATTTTCATAAATAGATAATGGAGAGACTTGAACTCGGTATCTTCATGGTTGTGATACCATGTTGAACCATTTCTTCTAAAAGCTTAAGTTGTTAGAAAATGAGACACATTTGTCTAAGTAAATTTAATCTTCAACAGTTACCATTCAGGAAGTCCCTTGTCTTCAAGAATAGGTCTTTGCCATGCTTCGATTTGTGACTCCCAGTTGTGATGCTCTAAGTTTCAGTAAAAGAACACAAAATATAAAAATATAAAAACATAAGGTTTCAAATAAAAGTTTCCGAAATGTATATTAAGAATGAATCTTCCATAAATACATTGATCATGAGCAAAAGGAGACGAATTCAAATACATTTGCATGACTGAGACACAGGAACATGCATGTATTTAAGGAACGTGATAAATTTTGAGCTCTAGTCGAGACATTACCACGAATAGCATCATGTGCAATTTTTGATGCCGAGTTACCTAGAGTACCGTAGAATTTGGTGTATCTCCTGATCAAGAAGTGAATTTATTCAGGCAATGGAAAAGCATCCTAGTATGTAAATTGGATGAACAGGCAATAGGGTACTGGCCTGTGATAAATTCTTCCACCCAGAAAGCTTATTTCTGGGCATGCCCATGCCAAGGAAAATGAAACTGTTTGTACCGTATCTGCTGGAATAGTCAGAGAACATGCAATGGCAGCTCCAATGAGTGAACCCGGTTCAGAGGGGGCTGACATTTCTTCAGAATTCAGGCGGTCAAAGGATCCATGCTAATATAAATAACGATGTCAATGATATAAATAGCACTGGGGAGAAAGAAGGGGTATACAAATAAATGAAAACCTAGTGGTACATTGTATTTTACATAAAACTTTATCAAATTAAATAGGTCTGCGTTTAAATGAGAAAAATGCATTGAAAAACTCGAGAAGAGGATAACATTTAGTTGAAAACGACAAGGAAGTCAGGAAGATCAGCAGATTGACGTGCATGAACCCAACAACAGAATCCATGACAAGTATGAAAGCATGTATTCCTACCTCTTTTATTTCATGCCACATTTCTCTTGCAGAGTTGCCCTGGGAGTTTCCAGATATTATAAAACGGGGGCACTCACTAACACGAACCACATCGGTTTCTTCTGCTGCAATTGCAAAAGTTACTGAGGGCTGCCCATTTGCAGTCCTGCAAAAGGAATTGGAGAACAACAGGGGAGATATATCACAATTATTGGAACCATACAATTTACAAGTCTAAATATTTTGCTTCCCCAAAAAGAATAAGAACATACATATGGTGCAAGAGAACTCCACGAACGCCATCCTCCATGCTAGCAAAACATTTTTATTCTAGATCAGACTAGATAATGTAAGTTAATAAAAAAACTGACAAGAATTATTAAAATAACAATTTAGTATTGATAAAGCCGCAAATTTGGAAAAGCTCTTAAAGTACTGTGGAATTAGTTAAACTGACATCTGAAACAAACAATCAAATTACAATATTTGAAGGTGATTAATGCAACCTTACCGAAATTTTGAGTTGAAATGGTTACCAGAAAATCCAGAATCCCCACCAACAGAATTCTGGAAGAAGAACAATTGTCAGAAATATTTTGTGGACAGCACGCTAACCACGAAATTAAAATGACGAGAGAATTACTGTACAGGGATTAATTCTTTCAAGAATCATTGGAACCAACTTTAAAAAGAGTACATACCGCCCATGTGAAAAGCAAAGTGACATCTGCGGCCGTCTTTCCCAAATTAGACAACTGAAGACAAACATAGTAGATTTTTTCGTATAAATGTTATACAATGCCTTTCTCTGAGTGTATGCGTGCTGGGGATGTGTGTGTGTGTTGGGGGGGGGGGGGGGGGGGGGGGGGGGGGGGGGGGGGGGGGGGGGGGGGGGGGGGGGGGGGGGGGGGGGGGGG
>CAIGRB010029118.1:61934-71969 GCA_903798255.1 Fraxinus quadrangulata | reverse complement strand
ATTTCACATATCAAGTTATCTGGAAAAACAAATTAGAAGTACATTCTTACTCTAATACTTCCAGACTCTTTGGGCATAGCACACTAGAATACTTTTCTCCATTTGGACGTGAAACAAATATCTGCAAGTTTGGAGAAACAGTATAATGCAATCATTAGTAAATAAAACTTAGCAATAGAAATGCAACCGAAAAACTATCTTTTGTCAACCACACCATTTCAATGACATATTACTGATTATTGAATTTTTCACGTTATGTTTATGTAAAAATAATGTGGTACTCACAGTTCATAGACTAGCAAATGTGGTACTCACAGTTCATAGACTAGCAATGTTTCACTAGATGTTACTAATGGTGTCACATTATTGCTTCAATAGTGGTATGCTTGTAAAAAACTTGTCATAATGTAACAAATATAATTGGAAACATCTTTAGAACTAGGTCAACTTACAGAAAATTGGTTTGCCAAGACCGGTTTTTCTTCACATATTCTAGGGAATAGTTGCCAACGCATAAATTCGCCTTTTAAACTTCTCCCGATGCTTCCTGCTCTGAAAATTGTCTCCAATCATACACATATATCAGTTTCGGCAACACAATTAAATTGAATATCAATGATATTTTATAAGGAACCATCGTTACACATTGCAGGTTATTCTTAGAAAATTGTCCACAGTTACGCAGATGAATACCATGCATTGATAGAGAAACATGTGTGCTTTTTTGCTTCACTTTGAAGGGGAAAAAGAGTATAAGAATGACAGCTCTTCAAGATAATGCTCAAATTTGTGCTTCCTTATATAATCTTGTTTTACTTCTTCATGAGAAGGATCAACTTAAGAAAATATATTTCAGAATCCTGCCACAAGGGCAAAAAACTGTCCAAGATACCAATTTGGGAAGAAAAAAATTCCTATATTGCACTTCAAAAAGATACCAGAAGTGATTAAACAAGGTCGCATATACCACATCTTAGTAGTTTATTAGGAAAAATAACTGGAAAGTTGTTGATCCATACAGTTCTAATATGGATTACGTCATCTAACGGAAAAACTAGTCAGATTCTGTATTGCTGCTGCCTTTTGCTGAATCATGAATGAATCCTCTACTTGCAGCGAAGAAAGAGAGAGTAAGGCATACATACCCAATACCACCTATTGGAATCCCATGGCAAGATGTCGTATGGCGCTTCGTAAAAGGATCTAGAAAACAGTTCTGCAAGAACAGGAGAAAGATGCTCTTACCAACAGATCTGCCAATTCAAGTTTAAATTCTATAATAGAGGAGAATTTACCTTTCCTCTGATTTTTTCTTCTCTGAGATACCGCCACAGCCTATAACCTATTGGAGCCTATGGAGAACCGAAAAGAAGCTATTACAGGAACAGATATGCAGGATAAAAACTCACAACTAGAGAGAATGAATATTAGACTGTTAACTGCGGGACCACTAAAGGCAACAATCTTGTTCATTTCCATGTTCCGCAACTATTTAAGTTGTACTTCACCAAGTAAACATAGTAGGACAAATCCAAGAGAAGTTTGGGCAATATTTTGGAGACAGAACCCTGATGCTAACATGTGATAATATTAAATTCCAGATGGAGGAAATTCTGAAGAGGAGAAAACTTCTATCTGTAAAGAGGGATATTTGGTTCACAGTTCAAGTACAATATTTCTTGTTTGGTTCAACTGAAAAAGGGTGAAGAGACATCATATAGTTCTTAAACTGCTGAGCTCAAATCCAAGCTTGAACAATGTTCAACTCCATACTTCTTGGCACAAAGACTTCTTTTAATAAAAAGAAACTGTGGAGACAGGGCCACAGCCCCCAGGGGCAATAGCAGTATTAAAGTTCAGAAGAATACCAGAGTGATTTTTTCTCTCAAAGTCAGACCAAATTCAGAAAGGTCATGCTCCTCGTTATTAAGTTTTCGTTTCCAAGCTAGGGACGGAGGCCTACTGGGGTCAACTTTGACCTGGAAAAATCACAGTGAGAAGGAAAATAATAAAACAAAAGAGAAAGAAACGGTATTCAGTAGAGCCATGTAACAGGTTAATGCAACCACCAAACAATCTGATTTATAATCGGGCATCAAAGTAACTATGTTCGTCTAATCAGTATTCTTCGAACCACAAGTTCATCAGAAGTCAGAGATAAAAACTGCTTAAAAAATAGACAGGATTCAAATAAACAAAAGCAAAGAACATAAAACAGGCAAATGAAAATGGCCAGGACAGATGTACAAGGGGCTACAGAAAAGTGTGTAGACAACCTTCAATGCGAAAAACAGAGAACAGCGAAATGTTTATAAATCCTACAGCATTCGCTAATACACTTCAGATGCAATTTGAACGGTATTGAAGATTCCTTCAATCCTGAGCACAAGGCTGTTGGACAGATCAGAGCAAGTCACGGCACATGTCATGCGTAGCATACAAAATACTCATAATTGAGTCTCAATTTGTTGGAGCATTGTGAAGCTTATTTCAAAATTTGGAAACCGGTCAAATAAATAATCAGAAAAAGAAGAAAAACTGAGTTAAAATATACACGGCATTTAAAAGCACTGGGATATGGTAATTCATCTGACACCAAGGCACAAATACATTTTGATTAGAGAAACCATATACAAACCAATTTCACGACTTTCAACGTGTAAGGTGTGGAAGTCATGGTTGATGAGCATCCTAGTCATGCTAAAGAACCTTAATGACAGCGAAACAAATTTATTGGACTTTGGCAACATTTCAAGGGATTATTTTAAGTATACAATCAATATTTCTTTTAGAAAATGGTTTAACGAGAGACAGTCTAAAAAAATAGCTTTATTTAGCCTCTTTAGTTCTTCAAACAGAAATATAGAAAAGAGAGGCATGGCTACACGCCTCGCCGAGTCACTTTATCACGGTTCACTAGATGAGCGAAGGTTATGTTTCCTCCAATTTGATTTATATACTTCACTGATTTTATGAGAAAAAGAAGCTACGATTTCGCCCCAATACCTCACAATAGGAGGGTGGACAAAGAGCATGTTAAATATAAAAAGAAAAAAATGGAAACTCTGTGAGCCTGTGGCCTACCTCATCACTACTGCAATTGGAAGATTCTTCTTCTCTATTGTCAAAACCGTTGTCCAGCATGTTTCCTGCATCAAAGCCATTGTCCAACATTTTTCCTGCTGCAACATGGATGAGAGACAATTTTATTATGTTTCTAATCAAATCATTAAGATAAAATAATCACAAACCAACATTTTCCTGCTTCAGTAAGAATGAGAAACAATTTAATCGTATTTCTAACCATTATCTTTGGGATAACATAATCACAAATAAATTTTATAAAACATGATTCATTGCAGTGCAGAGGCTCTTACTTAAACAGAAAACCTTAACTGCTGTGAACATACATTGCCTTGTGTATCTCATACTCGAATAGTTAACACTGCATCTTCAATATAATTAATTTCATAATTAAAAGTATTATTTTCAAAAGCACCCGAGGCTTATGCTTTGAGGTGCACCTCATGACAAGGAATTCATTAAGAGCCTCAAAGCTCGTGCCTTGAGTTACAGAGGCGTATGGTTCAAGGCAAATGCCTTAGGAAGCTGGAGGTGTGCACTCCTTAGTGTTTCATCATTTGAGCTTTTTTACTTTCCTAATCTTTTTAGTTCGGTTTTTCAGTCTGGAACGTTTTTACGGTTCTTTGCACTGTTTTGAACCGGGGATGGAGTATTAAACTTTTTTCTTTCAATCAATTCCAAAAATAAGGAAAAAGTTTGGAAATTAGAAAAGCCAGGCATGTTCTACCGTCTTAATACTGAAGTGAAGTTGCAGCCTTTTATGTAACTTCACTCCTCTCTTTCTTTTGTACTTTTCTTCTATCTATTTAAGTGCCATAGTTAAAATCAAAGCAAACTTTGTTGTTTAAAACAGTTGGTTCTCGTTGTGGATTAGTGGTTATATTAAGTGATCACCAGTTTGCAATAAGTTTTTAGACCATATTATACTTTTTAACTCTGTTGAAATGCTTTATAATGAATTTTAGATGATCATTTCTATAATTATCTTATGGCTATTATTTGTATTTTTTTTTAATTTATACAAGCTTTACACCTCAAACTCCTCGAGGCTTACACTTGCAGATTCAAACTTTCTAAATAGTGATTACATGTACAGTCCCTTTACGGATTGTTCTTTCAATAAAAACACACACAATTTATAAAGCGACATTCTCGAAATCTTTGATCCCAAATCCAAACTCGGATAAAAAGAAAAAGAAAATATTCTAGATTCACCCATAAAGCAATTTTCTTTGAGAAACTAAAACCATTTGCCGATCACAAGCAAAACTACTGCTCAGTAAAAACAGAACAAACCCAAAAAAAAAAAAATTGCAAAATACACGGAAACCCATTGTGAGATTAAAAATCTGAAAATTACACCATTAGATCCCAATTCAAGTAATCAATACTAACTTCGAATATTGAAGAAATAAAAAAAATGAATTCAGATAATAAAACCGTTGATCATTGATTCAGTGAAAATGGTATGCGTAACTTAAGCATTAAATACAATGCATGGAGAAAGAAGAACTCGACGGGATCGTAGAGAAACGAACCTGAGAGCAACTGCTGGAGGTTTGGCAGGGAATTGAGAATCTAAGATTGGTGGAAATGCTAACTGTCGCGCGTGATAGTGCAGTAGGAAGATATTAATAGTCAAAGATCCCTTTCATTGGTTGCGGCTTTTAAAGTAATTTCTAGTCCTTCAACTTATGGATACTTTGCATATATACCCTTTCAAATTCCCAATCCTTTTGTTGTCATTTTCACTTTTAGTTACGGCTTTTGAAAAAGCCCCTTGCACTCCTTTCTGTTCAATGAACTCCCAAAACAAAGGTATCGGAGTAGGTCTCGCAAAAATTTCCACGTACGATCCATCTCGTATCGTCCTGACACGAATTGAACAAGAACAGATATCATAGTCCCCTTCCGAATTCTTATAACTAACCCCGAAATAATTTTTTATTTTCTATTTCCAATTTAAATCATTTTTTGAAAAGTAAATAATAATATAAAAAAATTTAAACATGACAATAAAAGAATTTTTTTAATATGCTTTTATACTAAGAATTAAATTTCTCAAACAGGGCCAATGACAGATCCAAAATTCAGGGGAGCATGTGGTGCCGCTCTAGAGGGGCGCCTAAAAGTTCAATTTTCGTTTTTTAAACGACTTTTTAAAGCTTTCTTTCCCCTATTATTTGCAAAAAAGTACTTTTTAACAATAGCCAATAGAAAATATGTCTTCTAAATTACAACCTATTTGCTTAATATTTTCTTTTTTTAAGCAAAAGGAGTAATCATGTATTAATGGGAAAATAAAGCGACATATAACCTTTAAATTATGACCGTCCAATTTTCTATTGCCACGTTGGCTACTCCTTGTCCACAAAAGCAGAATGCTAATAATGGGTCCCCACCCGTAATTAAAAAAAAATAATCATTTTTCTCTTGAAAGTTTAGGTGGAAAAGCAATGGGCAACACATATTTTGTGATCGACTGGCCTAGATAGGTTCACACCATATGCGTGATGCGATGCAGTAACAATAAAACATCTGAACTTACAATTAAACGCCGTGATCCCCGCAATCCTAAAAGAATCTATCTTTTAGTCTGGAACGAAGTAAGCAAGCGCGAAAACAATCCTTCTCGCAGCCGCGGCTCCGATTTAAACGCCGTGATCCCCGCAATCTTAAAAGAATCTATCCTTTTTCACTATTGTTTTCGCGCTTGCTTACTTCGGAAACCAGTTTCGCATTGTTCGTGTAATCATAGGCTCATTTTATTTCGATAAAGTTAGTTGTACAAACATGGTTGACAACCACGTGTTGTCAAAATTCGAGACTTAAATGTAAAAAACAGTTTTTAAAATGAATAATGTAATACGGACGTTGTCAACTAATGTTGTCAACAGATATTGTACATATGACAAGAATTTATTACATTTTTATCTCCTCGTCCTTTCTGCTTCCTTTCCATTCCCGAACAAAAACACCCTTTAAATTGATTTTATTGCTCTTCTCGTCCTTCCACAGATCTTCAAATTAATTATGAGAAAAAACTATTGTATTTAAGGATTGTTCCATCAAATTCTCTTTTTATTAAATAGTCATTCTCTATTCACTCTTTTATTACCTAGTCATTTGTATCCAACCGTTGCAACCATATTTGTGTGGGGACACCTCTTTTCTCAAAATTACTAGCGTTGTCTATAAGCATAACCACATAGCGTATAGCACTAAGATGTTACGTGTTTTTTATAACGTAAATATATTGTAAATGTACGGTGTCAAATTTTATAATTTAAATTCAAGTAAAGATGTCGAATTCACATGGATTGAAATTCAAATTATTATTAAGTACTATAATTGAATAGCTCTTATTTTATCCAGAAAATCGAATTATAAGATCAATGGGTTTATACTAATTTAATTATGAATGTGGTGACGAATTCAACAAATAAATGCAAGTTAGAAGAATAATCAAAATGAGAAAGCCTGGGGTTATGATTTCACCTAATTAGCAAATATGATTTTTCAATTATATAATTATTTCTAATCAAATTTCTAAAGTTTATAAGCAATAACCCTAATTTAATTATATCCCCTCTCTCGAGTGTCGGATGGAAATTATTCGTGTATTTTAATTCCAATATCTACATCCCGAATTAAAATTTAAAAATTATCAAGTTTGTATGGTTCTTAAGTAGAACATGCCTCAAAGTTTCTCTACTTTCTCCCGAACCCATAAAGTTTAGGATGTGTTATTCTAAGATCACGTCTAAATTTCCTTCTTTCGAATGTCGAAATTAACTAGTATCAAATCATTCAATTAGTGGTCAATTAATGGAAAACATTAAGAATAACTAACACAAATAAATATGATTAGAAAATCTTTGAAAAAATAGAAAAAATAACCATAATAAAATCATATCATATTCCCAAGTTTTGACTAAATTTAGAAGTTTAGTTTATGATGGATGAAAGAATCCTACGAACATGATTAATAACAAAAAAAAAAAGGAAGGAAAAAAACTCTTTTGAAGCTTGATTTAATCCTCCTTGACGTTCTTCTCGATCTTTTGATTAATTTTCTCTTTCTTGCTAGCTTGAATTCTCCTCTAAAATTGGTCTTTACAGTCGTATTTATACCGTCATAAAGTCCTCGGAAGAATTGGAGTGGGATTGGGCCAAAAAAGAATCAAAGAAAAAACAATTCCTTCTCGCAGCCGCGGCTCCGACATTGGATTCGTGGCACCGCGATCTTGTGTATATTGGTTGCCACATAAGTGGCGCATGAAATTTGCAATTCTTTCCGAGACTGGGCGCTGCGGCGCCTAAGTATCTGCTTCTTTTTTCGTCCAAGCGGCGTCACTTTTTCCCTTTTGATTTTTTGGCTTTTGTTTCTTCTTCTTCGACCTCGTTTCTTTCCATTCCTCTTCTCCTTTATTGTTTGATTCCTTAAGCCTCAACTTTCACCATTTACACCTATCTAATTTACCTTTTGTTTACAAACACATTAGACCGATGTAAAAGACAACCAAAATATCAAGTTTAAGCGATATTAGCGACACTCACTCATCACATGCCTAAATCTTTACGAATTTAGACGTAATAAGATGTTTTTCTATTTTCAATACTATTTTAATTATTTTAATTTGAACATTTATATATATCGGCTTACAGGAGTGAAACCGAGCTCGGGATCGCCTAGGATGTTTGTTCTGGTCTTGTCCGGGGTTAGAGAGAAAGTTGACTTAAACGAGTTGGATCCGACAATACCGATTCGATCCGAGCTCTTGAAATTTTTCAAGATTTCTATAAAAACATAATTATGAAAATCAATACACCCACCAGCGCACACCAAATCAATAATTCTTTATCCATGAGCAAAGAGAGCTATGTACGTGAGACGAAATTTTGTTAAATTTATTTTCTTTTTAAGTAAATGGTTGAAAGTTGAATATTTATATGACCTTCATACATATTTTTCAAGATTTCACTTGAAACATAATTCTGACAATGAAACGTACACCAAATTAATAATTCTTTATTCATGAACAGAGAAAGCTATGCGCATGGGATGAAATTTTTGTTGGAACTTATTTTCTTATGGTTTAACATTTTTGTTAAGACTAAACTTCAAAACAAGAAAATATTATTGCCAAACACAATGACCCACACCTTAGACGATCAATTGCTAATCAAAACGGCATGCTCCTACATTGACTACCCTTTTTTCCGCCTAGGCTCTAGACGTGACATGGCATTCTCCCCATGACAGCTAGTAATGTTTGACAAATATACAAGTCCTCCTAAACATACCACCACAAAGGCATCAAATTAAAAGAAAGAAATCTATTATCGTTCCACTTAACAAAGAAATCAGTAACTCCAGAGCCCCATTATAGAGATGTTTTAAGCCATTCAAGTTAAACACGAGCTTCCAAAAAGTGAAATGAGCATCAACTAGGAAAAGACAAACAATAAAAGAAAAAATGACTCGTAATATGTTATAATAACATCAAGAACGTATCTTACTTTAGTAAGTTATATATGTACAGATCAGATTACGATTGAATGGCACATTCAAGCTATAAGCCAAAGGTAATTTGTTTCTTGAAGCAACCCTATGCAATCTAATGCCAGAATATGAATTCGACCCGGGCAAGTAGATTCCAGTGCCCAGGTTCCACTGCCAAACAATCTCAACATCGAAGATGAATAGCATAACAAGGTCAATAATCATAGCAGGCAACAATCATGAACATATTAAACCCTGTTTAAAAGTGAAAAAAGAACTTCTAGATACTGTAAATCAATGGTGAAACAGCAAGAAATAATATAATATGATGAGTTAATTCATCAATGTATGGAAAAGAAGTACCCGACTATATCAGTTCAAAAAATCATTAGCCGCAGTGGCAACAAAATTTGCAATTGTTGGCGTAAAAGCTCAAACAGAGAAATAGCACAGTGCACAACTGTGATGCTCTTATTAAACGGAATTGCAGTTACTAATTCTTTTTCCTCTAAAAAAAATTCCCAAATGACACCAATGACCAATCTAAGCGTGTTTTAGTAAAAATAACTAGCTTCTTTAAAGCTAGAAGCTTCAGGCAGTTGCCTCCTTGAGATAAGCTATTAGATCTGCACGGTCTTGAGGCTTCTTCAATCCAGGGAAAACCATCTTAGTTCCAGGAATGTACTGCACCCAAGAATATCCATTTCAAACTGATGTAAGCATTATTTCTTCCACATGAATAATCAGAAAACACACATCCTCATGCCAGCAAATGTTACTGTATAACACTACTCAAACAACAGAACTGTTGGTGGCAAAATAAGGCAAAGGAGGCAATTTCTATGTTAAGAAGCTCATTGATGAGCTATGAACTCTATCTACATTCATAAAAACCCAAACGCAAAACTTAGATCAATAACATGTACATCACTGGGGAAGATCAGCAATCCCTCAACTACAGTTCCCAATATATGCATAAAATATAAGTTTTGTGTTTGGGTTTTTAAATACGAGTTAAGATGCGACGGAAGGAAACAAAGAAACAAGAAAGTCATAAGCAGATTAGACGATATCTTACCAAATATTGATCTAAGCCTTATTCCTATAAACTTGGGATCAACCGAACTAATCATTTTTCACCACTTCATTCAATACAATGCTTCATCTACTGTGGAAAAAAAAAGTCATTGAAACCAAATATTTTGCCAACAGATATTGCCATATTAATCTTGGTCTACTAATTACACTTATAATGTGTTCCACCTTATTGCATCACTCACGAGATAACAATCTCTTTTGGTCTATGCAAAACAAGCCCCAACTATCTTGGAACTTCCATTATGTAAAATCACTTTTGATGTCCTACAAACTTGTACAGAGTGTAACTACACATAGGATGTTCCTCTATGATTTTGTTTTAAATAGGTTGGTTTGGACTCAGAATG
>CAIGRB010029118.1:46229-58614 GCA_903798255.1 Fraxinus quadrangulata | reverse complement strand
AAAAAAAAAAAAAAAAAGGCAGCCATACAGGTGCTGCGTTGCACCTGTACAGTTTCTGTCTATTTTTTCTGTACTTGCAGAATAATTTGACAAACTAATCTAATAACAAAACATTAACACATTTCAAGAACAACCAATTCGGAAACATGACATGAAATCCGATCAATAACTTTACAGCGCAGACCATGCAGATCCATACACTAAAAAATAATAATACATTATTTTCAAAATTAAGAAAAATATTGGGGCAGAGAAGGACCTTGTTTGTGGCCAGCGCCTTTCTCAACGGTGTGGCATTGAGCGCATTTGGTCTTGAAGATCTTCTCACCGGATTTAACATTGCCGGGAGGTGCTTCATTGAATGACGCCATATTTCTCTCAAGCAAATTACTCAACCAAACGAGATCTTTACAATATTGTCTGTAATCTGAAATTCAAGAACAAAAGGAGTTATGAAGAACTTTCTAGGGCTTCTGTTTTATTGCAGGAGGCGGAACGTGTATTTGTGGCGGCGGCACGGGTCACTGAGTTATTTCGAAATTACGATCATACCCTTGGTTTTTTGACTGGTCCCTAGAGGGCCCTTTTCTCGATGATTCTCCGTAGTACCTCGTGACGCAGACTTTGACCGCCATGTGGAATCATTTAAATGCCTGAAATTAGACATTTTCGCAAGTTTTTTCTTTGTTTAAAATAAGAGTATATATATATATATATTTATAAAAAAAATATTTAATTATTATTATTATAATTATTTTTTTTGAAAACCAATTATTTTTTCCAATGAGATTTTTAATTATCATGTATTTGGAAAAGTTGATTATATACTTAGATTTACACATTTAAATATTTAACTATCGATTCAATGACATTCCCATTAACCTCGATTAAACTGCATCCAGGGTACATTTAGGCCCCGATAGTTCTCATTTTCCTCTGGACTTGTGTTACTATTGGCAGATGCATAAATATTAACTTGAAGTGTGTGAACGAATCACTAGCCTCGATTTTCATTAGCAGATGAACAATGCTTTGACCCAGATCAACATTGCCTTTGTTCCTGCAAGCAATGTATAAAGAACCATATAGTTGGACGACAATGATTTCATCTTTATTTGGAGAATTAGTCTTGTATGTCAGAAGGGGTTACCGAATGGTGTCTCCCCCTCTCACAAAACGTGTGGATCCTATGTATATTTAAAAATTTCAGCTTGTGGTCCCCACCTTCTAATGAGAGTGAGGTGTAAAAAATTTGTATAAAAATTCTGTAAGTGTAACATAACCCTTATTTGGACTGGTTAGCTACAATTTCCTCAGCTCCATCTAAAATTCCGGCATGGCCAGGGTCTATTCCATATTGCTCAATCTTCGGTTCAATATAACAGATATTATCATAGAATCCCGGTATAAACTGTTGTAGCTGCAAAATTTAAGAGATACAAATTGAGAGTTCCACCAAAAAAAATAAGGTGGGGGTAACAGGCAAACTACTTCAAAAACAAAACTTAAATTAGCAAATTCTTATTAAAATGTAAACTCTTTACAAACAATACTAGTTCACCATGAAAATGGTTGCCACCATGACCTCCCGGGAGGGAGCATATGCCAGCCACGAAGTCAGCTAAACTCAGGAGGGGTTTAATGCTGACTGGGATTGTAGACACTAAGTTCCACAAAAGCTCCGGAAGTTTCATCATTTTCCATTGTGCGAAAAGAAATTGATCTACGGTTTGGAGAATCAACCGAGTTTCTCCCGGGACTAATTATCGTACTTTCTTCACGAGGTCTATCAGTAGGAGGAATTAGTGAAATGGAATCGTTGTACTCATCGTTACATCTAGCCTCTGCATCAGTTTGAAGACTCCTCACAGCTAAAGAATCCACAACTGGAAGGTACACCAGTACACAGATACCAACTCCAGCACAAGATAGAAGAGAGAGAAAAGCCAAAAATGCAATGGCATCAAACAAAAGATTTTCTGGCTCAGGTAGAACCGATAGACCGAGAAGAAGTACTCTTAAGAGAAAAAGAACAGAAATAGAAAAGACTAACGTGTACACTCGCTTCTGCAAACCCTTATTGATGACCAAATGAAGAATTCGCCGCCCGACCCAGAACAAGTATGTAGTAAGTACAGTACCAAAAAGACCAAGTATGATAGTGCTCGACAGAGGGTAAGTGCAGAGGGTAACATTGTCATTGTCATTGTCATTTGTCTTGGAAGAAGCTGTTTTGAAGAAATATGGAGGCAGTTTGTTCATGGAACTGTTCTTGCTATACTTCGGCTCAATTAATATAACTATGAGCTGAAGAATGAACATTGGGAGACAATAAAGAATAGCACAACCGGCTGTTCTTGCATTCCACTTTCTGCTTAATGTCCCAGACCTCTGTAATGATGCATGAAGAAGAAATACAAGGGTGAGAAGAAGGCATGGCTCTGCAAACCCCAGGTTTGAAATGATGTAGCATTTGCAAACAGTTTCCTGCCATTTTGAGTTGAGGGCACCCAAGATTCTTCCTTCATGTCTCAACAGATTCAGCCTAATAATCTCCCAAACACCCCACCAGATTGTGATAGAGATTAATGCAATTCTGATAATCCAAGGACCACTAAAATAATTGAACCGAATAAGACCTTGTCTACGTATCTGATTGCGGAAGTAAAGTACGTACACAGTGCAAAACACACCCAGAAGGACCAGAACAGCAACAAGACAAATTGTCACCACACCAAGTGCATCAGCAACAACTCTTGTAATGGGCATTACCCAAAGCACGGATTCCACGCATGCTCTCAGCCAGCATTGACGCAAGGAAATTCTCTATTGAGTACCGTATTCGTATTTGGCAACTCAAAACAAGCACAGTATATTTGACAGCAACAACGGAGTGCTCTTATTGACTCCAAAATAAACATATAAGATCACTAGGGAGATCAGTTAGATCCTCGAACAAAGATCACGAGGAAGCAACCCAAAGCAGTTTCACAACTTTCTGACTTTGCAACTGCTTACTCCTATCACTGATACAGGGTCACCAACTTTCAAGTTCAGATTTAAACCCACTTATGGCGTTGAGAAGAAAATCTTTTAGAACTGAATATCAAACCGAGCAACCTACAAGATAAATAGGAACAAAAAATCATTAAAGTTCCATAAGATGAAATGGTTAGACCATAAAGAGTAAATGAACAGGGGACAGAAGTGAAGCACTCCATCAACAATTAATATTAGCGCTAACTGCAGACGGTGTGCTATTCATGAACAGGCTCAGCGTGTACGCATATGGGCAAGAGAGATAGTAATGACAAACATAATTCATGAAAAAAATAATGTAAAAGTATAGCTACAACCGAGTAATTGCCATAGACAATAAGTTTTTTCTTCAATTTTAAGATGAAGAATTTATAATGACAAAGAAGCAGAAAACAAAAAAATGATAATAAAAATAAGCCAACAAACTATACCAAATTAATTTATACTAGTCCGTTGGGCGTTCATGGGTGACACACACAGTAGATAAGCATAAACAGGAAAATGAACCCAAAGATATATATGGTATGATAGAGTAATAATGTTTTAGACATATTTAGGCAATACGTGAATCATATCTCAAATAAAATTCCATGCATGTGCAATCGAACAAGCATAATTCAATAAGCCTAGTAAATTTAGGTAGATTTCAGCAAGTATTAGTTCATTTCTCCTAGCAACATAGCCAGTCAAAAATTTCAATGGTACTATTTTATATACTTGAACAACTAATCAAATTTAACTGATGAGTGAAATCGTGGTCGGTGCTTTAGAAGAAATTAATCATATAAACTAAGTCCTTTTATACTGATCACTTCATAGCACTTAGCAACTTTCATTTGCTTCATAGAAGCAGCAGCAATCAGACAACTAAAAAAGGAGCCAAGGATGCCTTTAACAAATTCAACAAACTAATTTCATTAAACACAACAGGTCTCATGCCATAGAGAAACAAAAGTATAGGTTGAACTCGCTTGGAGAAAAATAAATGCATAGCCAGAACTGAACTTGCCAAGATTATTTAGCACCGTGACATTAAATTTTTAATTCACTACTGTCATTTTTGTCAATTACATGTCTATCAATATTCAAAATTACTGCACAACCTTAATTTAGCAGATTAGAATTTTCCACGATGAAAAATAACATATAAAAGTCAGGAAAGGTAAGCTGGGAGAATCACCCAGTTGGAAATTGTCAAGTTTACATTGTCGGCTTACCTAATAATGGCACTATCACAGTAAAAAATTTCAAATAACAGCATTACCCTTGAGTTTAGTGACATCATTTCTTTACATCATAATCTAGGCACAGCCAAACCAAAATGCATTCAGATATCCGACACAACAATTATGTGCACTGTATTCATGTTGCAAATCTTGTACTTCTTAAAATTATTCCAACACTCTGCTTACTATGTTGAGTGATGCCTGTCTCAAATAAACAAGCGATTCACTAATCCATAAAATGCAGTAATATAAATTACAATAAGTTCATCAGCTATAGCTGTCTAGACAATTTCAATACTGAGAATCAACCGCTCTAATAGAGTAATATCTTAAATTCACTTAAACCAATATCCATCACTTACTGTGTGGATATCATGTAAATCAATATAGAGGCGCTTAACACTTAAAACAACCCAGAGAATATTTAACGTGAGCACGCTGGTAACATTTTCTTTTCTTTCTTATGCTATTTAAGCCTAATTTAACAGCATTTGCACGCATGTAGGTGCTCAGAGAATTGGTGCCACAATACATTGATTAACAAGCAAAATCTAGAACTTAAATCTGGTGTAATAGAAGGCGAAAAAACAACGTAGAAATTCAAAAACCTAACATTCATAACAGTTATTCACCGAAACTGACAAGACAAAACCTTCTCATGAAAACGGCGCCACAAAATCGGCACATTGATACCACAATGCAACACTAAAAATAACTCAAATTAGGGAAAAAAAAAATTCAAAGCCAAAAGTAGGAAACTTATATCAGAAGAAAGCTTACGGGTTGCACATCTACGATCCGGTGAGCTGAAAGGCGAAATCTGAAAATCACCAGAAAAAGCCAAAAAATAAAAAACCTAAACAGATAATTGAATCCAGAAGAAAACGAAGAGAAATTTTATTAGAGAGAGAAAAGAGGAAACAGTGCAAGGTGTAGAGTACTAGTCTTCTAGTGGGGCGTTGTTGGCGACAGCCTGTCGCCAGCGAATAAATCAAAATTGAACAAATTTATTAGTATTTATATTTGTCATCTTATTCTCGATGGTCATGCTTGTAATTATTATTTTTTATGTGCGTATTTAAGTAATTAATTAATAAAGGGATTATGGGTATTTAATATTGGACTTAAGAGACAGGCTGTACACAGCTGGATGTTTGAACGAGGCTGGAGGCTCGGGTTTCCGAACCTAGCTAGCTATGTGCTTATGTTCTTGATTTCATACCATCCGATTTGGCATCAATTATAATTTAGGACATGTTTGGTGCAAATTAAAATTAGATTTTAATATAAGTTAAAGTCAAATAATCAATATTAACCACATTTTTCATGAATTCTACACACACATTTCAAAAACTTCCATCACAATCTAGTAAAAAATCTAATTGTAATCATACCATCCGATTTGGTATCAATTATAATTTAGGACATGTTTGGTATAGATTTTAATTTAAGTTAAAATCAAACAATCAATATTAACCATATTTTTCGTAGATCTCACAGCTTTTCAATCACACAGTTCAAAAACTTTTATCACAGTCTACTAAAAATTTAATTTTAATCCCTACCAAACACCCTATTAATATATTTTTGCTATCACGAATTCGAGGTATAACAATTAATTCTTATGTACTCATTCTATATAATTTGAAGTATTTAAAGCAAATGAAGCCTTAGCTGTCCTACGACAACACACTAATCATTGAAAAGCACTTTTTTTTTTTTTTGGCCTAATGAAAATGCTCGTAAATTTATTTTTCTTTCTTCCTTCTCGTTCTCTTCCTTTCTCTATATTAATTTTGTTCGCGTGTGCATGTCTTTTTTCGTGGACTACAAGAATCCTCTTTAGTAAGTTGGTTTAGAGTTGAGATCCTGTCTAATCAATTATTTATTGACACGTCATTTTAAATTCATCGATTTGATAGGTTTGAGGTGAAGTTAATGAGAGTAAATTTAAGATGACGTGTTAATTTAGAAATAACGCATATTCAATTATTATTTTTACGACACTTTTGATGAGTGTCATAATAACGTGCACGCACATTCAATATTGACTAGTAGTTATAAATTTAGGAAATGTGTGAATAATATGTAATTGATACGAGTCCTAGGAAAATGTGGATGAAAAATATATTTGATAATAAATTATTAAATTATAAAAAAGTGAATTATAAGTAAAACATCACTTATAAAATAAAATTAATTTTTATGTAAAAAAAAGTTGCTTCTAAGTGAAAATATATTACAAATTACTTATAAGACAAAACCCACTTATAAGTATAAAAAGTTACTTAAAAAAGTGACTTATACATGAAAAATTAATATAATTACAAAGTTTTAACTTACAAGTGACCTTTATTTATATGTAGAAATTCAATTATAAGTAAAAATTTTATTTAAAAATTTCAGTTTTAAACTACTTATAAATGTACTTACAAGTAAAAACAATTCATACAAGAAGTTATTGATTAAAAAAATTCACTTAAGTTACAAAAAACATCATCATAATTTTATTTTTAAAAAAAAAAAAACTTAATTACTTTATATTAAATTTATTTTCTTTTAAATTAATTTGACATAACACAATCTGTCAATGCCATCAGCCAAATTTTTAACTTCAAAGGTAAAACAAGATTTTCAATGGACCACTCGACCATAAAACGTGAACAACAGAATTTTGTTCACAAAGCAACAAATTAGCATTAGTAGTCGAATATATTTCTTGGAACGTGATTTACCAATTCGCAATTCTCTAGAACTCCTTACTAATTCATATTATTTTTATAATTAGTCTGTACGTAATGCGATGCTAGTGTATTATGTTGACCAATATTTTTAATTTAGCCCTTGTCTGAAAGTTAATTTCAACATATTTTTAGCAACATTCTGCATGTTATATACAATAAAAAGGCAGGTGCATTTACTGATCAAACCAAGCAAAATTACATTTCGTAACTTTTTGACATTTATTTCATTATATTTGAGATATTGGTTTTTCATGGAATTTGCTTGATGTTGAGCCAATGATGACGGCTGCATAGGCATCCACGCACTATTTCAACGATACAAATTATTTTTAAAATCCAGTAAGAATCGTGCCCAGACCGACTTAATTTACGACATCAAAATTTCAACTATTGAATAATTATCATTTGCTAGCACCAATTATCATTTGCTAGTAGGGGTGCGCAAATTGCCCGGTCTAATCGATCCAAACCATCCAATCGAATCAACTCGGGTTGATTTGAAGGGATGTTGGTTAGAATTTCGAATTGGCTTACACCAACTGGAAAACCTCAATTTAAGGTGTTAGGTTTTAAAAAAAATGATTTTCAAGGGAAAAATTATCTTAAAATTGACAAACCCACACCAATTTAGGTCGACTCGAGTCAATTTATCCATTTTGTCAATTCGACTTCGAATTAGAATTTTATTCAACGCAAACTGTCAATTTGGTTGTCGGATTGGATCCGAACTCGACCCAACTCGATCCGTGACCATCCTTATTTACCGGCCTAAATTGTTGAAAACTCTCCATGACACCGAACATGTGAAGAAATATTTCCTTTGTAATTTCTTTTACCTTGTTTTTGTCTTAATGACAAAATATTAGGCTTAAGTTGAATGATGAGACAACTAATAACTGTAACATTAGAATGTCACACGATTGTAAGAAGCAATGGAGCAAAATCAACACGAATAAAAACAAAGAACTAATGTCAAAACTCAAGACTATTCCTCACGAAACAGAAAGGATAAAAGCCTATTGATTCTCCATGCTGAATTTACAGGTTCTGCTTTTCGATCTAGGAAACAAAGATAGAAAGGTTTGGCATCTAGGCTGAACAATTCTTTTCTAGATATACAGTCCTTTCGATGCTTCCAATGAAATTAAAATTGACAAACCTGGAGTTATGGCGAGACAATACAGAAAATAAACATGAAAAAGAATCTCTCAAGACTTGCATATTAGGAACTATATATATCATTTTGAGATCAATAGAAAATAAGATACTCAACTAATCGCATTCTCAAGAAAGCCTCAAACAATCAAGAACAATTTAGAATCCAATTACAGAAATTAAAAACAATAGATTGCAAAAAGGGGAACTGAAATCACAAGATAATCAGGGACCAGGGGATGCTGAGTTATGGGGGAAAAAACAAGTCCATTAGGACGTGGAGCAGCATGCCCTCTTTGTGGGGGTCTCCTGGGGTCCAACATCAAGGGTCTTCCCTTCTTTGAGGTTAGTAGGTGCAGGCTCATCTGAGGAGAGTGGCTTCTTACTAATTTTCCGATATATTTCTGAAAGAATAATTTGGAAAGCATTCTCTACATTGGTGGCTTCCAGAGCAGATGTTTCGATGAAAGAAAGGCCTTCTTTTTCGGCAAAACCTTGAGCATCCTCTGTGGCAACAGCACGTAGATGCTTGAGATCAGTCTTATTTCCTACAAGCATGATAACAATGTTGGAGTCTGCATGGTCCCTCAGCTCCTTCAACCACCGACTCACATTTTCAAATGTAGTTGGTTTTGTCACATCATATACAAGAAGAGCTCCCAAAGCACCCCGGTAATATGCGCTTGTTATGGCTCTATACCTCTCTTGGCCAGCTGTATCCCATATTTGAGCCTTAACAGTTCTTCCCTCGACCTAAGGAGTAAAAACAAGTAAACAAGCACAACACAACAAATAAATTTGGGCTTCCTTTTCAACTAAATGGTCGGAGTTAAAGCAAAAACACGTCTATCAAATATCTCGATGTTATTAAGGATACACCAATATAGTCACGATAATAATAGAGAATTTCTTATTATTATAAGCCCACATCAAGATTATGTCCTGGGTTCTCTTCTGTTTGCTTCAGTGATGAGTGAGACTAAAATACATATCCAAGACAAGTACCCTTTATATGCATTTACATTTTATTAATACGTACGAGATCTCCAAAAACATCATCGTCTTCTAAAATTAAGATACAGACGGGCAGACGATAGGATAGGGAAAGGGCACTGCATTGCTCATAGACTTTAAAACGCATCCCTCGTTTAGGGACAACCAAATGGAAAGATAATCCTTTCTTTATGTGGAACAGGCAATGACTGAGTGACATAACACAAAGGGAACTATGGTCTGGTAAATCAAGAACAGTACAATAATATTTCAGCAGTTAAGCTTTGCTAACTCTTTTATTTTCTCCTTTACGTTTCTTAAATTTTTACTACATTTCCTTTTCTCAAAAGCTACTTCGTCCTGGTGAAAATAAATGGGCACAGATTGTTTGTCTTGAAGGTTCAGAATTCAGATGGCACCGAAACTTATCGACTACAAAAGCCAGCCATTCTACACATCAAATTCTAGCAACTCAATATATTCTGTCAATGTAGTGTGAAAACTTGGTATATTGAGTTTTATTTATTTTAGAAACATAATTAATTTAGCAAAAACAATAAAGTTTCCTTTTGATGAATTAGAAAACGAATTTTCAATATGCTTTAAAAGTTAGCAATAATAAAACCATATTTAAGTTATAATTATTAAATCTCATCTTCACTTCGAATAGAATTAATACAGGCAAGCATAACAGGTAAATCATCAAATCTACAACAGATCACCATTCCAAACAACATCGCCAACAAACATAATTAACAGATCTAGAGATCCTAAACTAAACCAAATAGAAGAATAGAAATATAGATAAAATTGCACTCCTGTTTCAAATTTAAGTAACATATAAACATTCAGATAAAGTAAAATTCAAATCCACTGATACGTGGCCTCGCAAGAGGCGTACTGATACTGAATCACTATTTTTGCATTTCCACATTGATGAATACTAAAAATAGGAGCAATAGTATCAGCGCACCTGTAGGGTACGGGTGGCAAATTCAACTCCGATGGTAGATTTAGATTCCAAGCAGAATTCATTTCGGGTGAATCGGGAGAGCAAATTTGATTTGCCTACACCTGAATCACCGATTAATACCGCCTTGAACAAGTAATCGTATTCCTCGTCCGGTCTCCTCGCCATTTATATCTCTGATTTTTCACTCTCCTGTGGAATCGGTCTTCGAAATTAAAGAAAGTGCAGAGCAGTTCTTTTTTGTTCAATTTTATGACAGACATGCCACTGCCAAAACGGCTTCTTTTGTTCCTTTTTTTTTTTTTTAATTATTTTTTATGACAAACGTGCCCCTTGAGTTTTGAGAATTTTTATCAGAACTCCAAAAAAACAATTAAAATAACTATCAGTCTGACCCATCCTCTTTTAACACACTCGTCATTTGTTAAACTCGATCAACGATTAAATTATGAACGGATCAAGAACTTTCAAAGCAAACTTAGAGTTTAGTGAAGAGATCATTGTCGAGATTGGAGATGTGTTACTTCCTTCGATAACAATATTATCTATATAAACAAAAATCAAAATACTAGTCGCAACAGAATGTAAAACAAAGAGGGATTAGTTGTGGATACCGTGAAGCCTTACTGAACGAGTGCATTACCAAGTTTGGTATTGTTTGAGTCCATAAATCGCCTTGTTCAATTTACACACACAGTAAAAATGAAGAAAGTACATAAACTCTCGAAGTTGACTCATAAACGCATCTTCTTGAAGATTCCCATTCAAGAAGATATTGTGAGCATCTTTGAAACACCTTACATCCCAAGGAGGACGTGGAGTCTAGTCCCAATCGTACCTCTAGCGTGAGAATTAGAAAGTTGTTTTTGAACGTAAGAAGAGGAAAAATATTGGATTTTCAAATAGCCAGAGTTTCAATCTTGAAAAGGCTAGTCCTTCGCAATGGCTAAGGATAGCACGACCTTGATTGCAATTGGCTTGACAACATGACCAAGTTTCAAAATAAGCCAAGCCATGAACTTGATCACAGCATTTGGTAACAAGACGAGCCTCATATCTCTCAATTATGCCATAAGGTTCGAGTTTAACTTTTTATGCCCATTTGCAACTAATAACTGATTTATTGGAGGACTTCTAAACCAATGACCAAGTAGAATTCTTAAGAAGAGCCTCATTTTCAAGTTGCCAATCTGATGATGACATGGCTCGTTTAAATGTGGATGGTTCCATAGGGGCATTAGCTGCAATAGTACGAAATATTTCAGGTTTGTGAATGCCCTCTTTTGCTCTAGTAATCATAGGATGAGTGTTGGTAGGAGGGATATGAGGCAATGTAGAGAAGCAGGAAGGTCTACAACCAGTGGAACAGTTGAATTGGAAGAAGAATAAGATGAATCAATGGTGAGGGAATAGGAGACTGGTTCAGGTGCTGTGATAGATGAATTATTTGATTCATGAGAATGACTACCCGCAATAGGAGTGAATGGAGACGATGACATTTGCTTTTTCATATTTTTTAACCACACATTCTTAAAAAAATATCACATTTCACAAAATCTATTCTCTAAAAAATATACATCAAACATGCCCTTAGTAAACAATATGGAATGCAATACCACACATAATACAATAGGTAACAAAAGTTGACAGTTGAGAGTTCTAACACGGACTAATCAACTGTTGGGCAAAGCGTACCCCTTTAAGAACAGGCTAATAGTGAATTTTTCCCCTTCCATAATTGCTCTTATTTAACAGAAACAGTAATGCGAGAAAAATAAATAAGACGAGACTGTTCAAATATCCCAAGCAAACAATAAATTGCTAGACGGAAAGGGATCGTATTGGTTAACCAATGCCCTAAGCTTCTTCAAGGAATGGATAATCTGTGTAACCAATAATGGGATCAGAAATGTAGAAAGTGCTCCTGTTGTACTTATTAAGAGCAGCATCCAGCTCAAATCGCCTTGGCAAATCAGGATTAGCCAAGAAGAGGCGTCCAAATGCAATCAAATCCGCGTAATTTTCTGCAATAGCTTTGTTGCCATTAGTTCTGTTATAGCCACCAGCAGCAATAAAAGTATTCTTGAAAGCATTCCTCATTGGAAAGAGTCTATGGGGGCTTTCATCCTCGCCCCCTGGAATCACCCTTGCACCTATCACCCTCGGTTCAACCACGTGGAGATAGAGAATGTTGAACTTATTAAGTGCATTAGCCATGTAAAGTCCTAAAGCATCAGGATTTGAGTCGCTCGACTCCA
>CAIGRB010029118.1:0-33861 GCA_903798255.1 Fraxinus quadrangulata | reverse complement strand
TTTACTTATAAGATTACAGTTGCAGATGTAATTTATGGTGACTTGTCCTTAGAAACATACTCTTTTGATTCTTAGTGAGAAAGGAAAAAACATATAGCTAATCACTATCTTGTTTTCTTAGTATTACTTCACATACACAAGACAAAACAAATCAGGGTACTAACCTGCTTCAATAGCGTTACGAGCAGCCAACCTAAAATCGTTGACTACACCAGGGATTTCATCTATCTTCAGTCGTCTAGGGGGAGACCACTCTCCTCCTTCGTGGCCAGGGGTAATTCCCTTGTCTGTTGATGATATTGGAGCTAGGTTATTTGGCTGAAAACCTGTTAAACAAATCATAGTACATTATATATCCTTCACGGACCAAATAAGCAGAGTTAAGCTGCACATTTTTACAGATAGATATGATCCAACTGGTAGCATTGTCGTCTTCGAGGCACCCTTGATACATTTTAGTAATGATTGGTAAATATGACATAAAAAATTAACTTACCATAATTAGAGGCACGGCCGGCATGCCATATTTGCAAAAAGAATATTCCACCCTTCTGATGAACTGCATCTACAATTGGCTTCCATGCATCCACTTGCTCCTTTGTCCAAACTCCAGGTGTATCTCGTCCACTATTAACGATTGATTAAAATGAAGATGCAATTTGGATTGCTATGTGATTAGATCACTCAAAAATCGGGAAAGAAAGAGTCAAAACCAAAGATTTATAAATAATTTATCAATAGGCTAAATAGCTCAACCTCGAAGAGCAACATGCATACAATCGTATGAACACACATATAGATTGATGCGGACATCATCGAGACATCGAGATTTAATTTTTATTGTTATTGAATTTTGTCATTTATGTTTTCTATTTTATTATTATTGGACTGATAGTAGAGAGTTAGCCCAAACCCGTCACTAGTAGGTTTCTTTTTACTATTTATATGATTTTTCATGTAATTGCGACAATTATTGATTGATTAAAAAAATTACAATCGGCAGCTGCCATGTTTTCCCATTCCTTCTCGTTTCTTTTCGGCTTCCCCTTCTCTGCTTCTTCTTCTTCTTCTTCTTGTTTCCCCCCATTGATTCTACATCATATATATACGTAGGAGCGAGACAGAATTACGTAAAAAATAATTTCAAATTAGAAAATAACAATAATATTCAAAACGCAGTACTTTCTTTTTACAATTGTTCCTTACAGTCTCAGAATTAAAGTATTTATTCAAGATCAAAACAAGCAAAAGTGCAAAACCGGCTTAATACTCATGACTTATCCAAGAACAAAAATAACTATCAAAACATAAATAATAAGATTAAGAAAGAGAGGGATTACAGAATTTTTCGTCTTCCTTCTTTCGAAATATCGTGATTGGAATTGTAGGGGTTTGAGAATTGAGTTTAGGAACAATTGGGGGAAGGGAAGTAGGAATGATTAAGTGGGAATCATGTGGGCTGGTTCTTTAAAAAAATTGATGTCAAAGACCTAAAGACTTTGTCGGGTTTGGCTGAAAATTATGGGCTAAAATAAATTGTGAAAGCAACCAAAAAAAATCTGAAAATTCCAGGCATTTAGAAATCCAGTGGACCATTAATAGGTCTGCCCCTGCTAGGATAGTACAATTTGGGCCAATCAGGTTCCATCATATATACTAGCTATGCCATCATGTGAGGACATAATTCTTTATATTGCACTCGTTATTAGAAACAGCTTACCCTTGTGCGGTATCTGATACTCCAGTTGCTTCAGAAATAAGGAGACCACCTTTGGTTGTTCGCTGTGAATAATATACTGCCGCGTGTGGCTGTGAAATATTATTGTAAGATCTGTTTCTAGCTAATGGTGCTAAAACTACTCTGTGTAAACATCAACAGAACATGTTAGAAACAAACAATGTAATCTAAGTGCGATTCTAAATTAAAGCAACGACAAAGAAACTCAATTCATGAACTAAAAATAAATCGGAATTGAACCTGTGAGAGAGATCGAACTCTCCCATTTTGTAGGGAGTGAGGAGTGGAATTGTATTGAAGGAGTTATTATTATAACTTCCAGTTCCCATCCCTTTGATGCTTGAACAAATTCCGACTCTGTATTTGATTTGGAGTGAATGAAAAGATAGGAATGGTTCTGAAGTAGGAATCGAGTGCCAATGTGGCCGTCATTTCTGAACATATATATACTAGTACGTTTACTGCTACAGTATGCTGAACAAAAAGATGGGTTGAAACAGGGGAATCCAATAATCAGCGAGTTGACACGAAGCAGAATAGAAGACAATTTCAATTTTTTTAGTCTACCGTAGTTGCCAAGAAAGAACGAGGAAAGCAAAAAAATCCCAATCAAGAAACTAAAACGAGACATTGCTAAAAAGATATAAGAATTCTGTAAAAACCTACAGGAATGTAAGACACCCAAATGAACCCTAAAAGTCCAACATTTAATAGAATTGAGGATAATCTTCTTGTATGTGCAGCGCATACCAAAAATCAAGAAAGAATAGTAAAACACGACAAGTCACTAGGAGCACACAATATTGAAATTACATAGCCTGTCTCGTTCTGATTCTGCAAGTAGCCAGACTGATTGCCTGATCCGTTATTCTACATATTTCCAGTAAATTTGATTGCTGACAATGATGGGTTAAGATTATTGGTTTGTGAATTGCAACATCAACACATTGAATTCTTAGTATACTATTCTTTGGGTTTAGTCAAAAGCGATGACGGAAGTTAGGGTCTGGTTTGAGATTCAGTTTTCAATTTTGAATTTTAAGTTCTGTTTTGAGATTCTAAAAATGCTTTGAAAAATTACTTTTCAAAATAGATAACTATAACACACATTTTGAAGTACTGAAAAATTGTTTCATGATTTCTCGCTACAAAAGTAAAATAATAATAAATTAAGTTTAAAATATATAAAATAAAAATTAGAGCTACGTCACGTGAACATAATAGATGATCGTATGGATAACACACACATGAGAAGCAGGCATTATTTAATTCAGGTCGGGACCCATGCGTCCATGTAAGGGCGCGGCCAACCAAGTGATCATCCATTATGTTCATTTGGCTGAATTCTAAAAATTAATGGAGTGAACTGATAATATTTTTCTCTTTTTCATTTAAATATTTTTTAAGAATATTAATGTAAATAATCATGTTTGAGCTGTTTTTATTTATTACTTACTATTTTTTATATTAATAATTTTTTAGAAGCTTTTATAATTTATTTATTTTATAACACATAAATTTTAAAAATTTTAAATTATTAAATTAAAAAATTTTTTTTTTACAAAAAAAAAAATTATTTTCTATGTTTTAAGTATTTTCAAAAAATTTCACTGAACACACTTAAAACTTCAAAAATGCGTTTTAAATTTTATAGCATAAGTTTATCCTTAATTTCAAAAATGCATTTTAAAAACCACCCCCTTAAAAAAAATATTTTTTTTATTTTGAAGGAAAATATGGTCACATAACCCTAAAGTAGCGCCGTAGAGGAGGCAATTTCTCGAAAAATCTGCATACCCCCATATTCTTTTGGATTATTCTTGGTGTATAGTAGAGGTTTTACATAACCCCTCCAAAACACACACAATAAGTGAGGGGTTTGAATTTTTTATGAGGTAGTTCCCACACGAGGGGCCCACCCATTGTTTGTGTTTTGGAGGAGTTCTGTGAAACATCTCCTGTACATCAAGAATAATCATTTTGGCTTAATTGAAAAATGATGGGGACAATTATTTTTGTCACTCCAATGCTAAAATGACCTTGAAGGAGAGTATGAACTAGTTTGGCATGGCTCTTGTGAAAAAAATTGGAACCAAATCCAACAAGTTGGTTATATGGATGACAAAAAGAATTGACAAACTCGATATTCGCGGGCCCCTGCCCTGAATAGGGAGGGGATAACCCGCTTAATCAAATATTCTGATCGAGGACGAGGCGGGAAAATTTACCCCAGGGCACCCGCCCCCATTGAATTTAATTTTTTTTTATTTTAGAATTCAACGCTTTAAATCGAAAATTTCACAAAATTTCATTAGTTCTGCTAGAAAATGGCAACTTAAATAATTTGTCTAAGTCTAATAAATAAGGACAATAAAAATAAATTATCAAAGACTTAAAAAAAAAAAAATTTAAACGAGATAAGGGCCACGCCTTAAACGCCCCTCCTTAAACGGGCAACAGGTCAGGGCGAGAGAGGTTGCCCCGACCCCATTGCGATCCCTAGTTGGTTCAATATATCTCACTTTAAAAGCACATTCGAAATATGAAATTTTTTAGAAAATAATTTTCAAACAAAAATTAAAATGTCATCAAACCCATTGACTCGACTCTTTTGAAAAGTCAAAAATGAGTTTTTGAAATTCAAAACCTACTTTTGGAACCATGTGACGAATTTTACAAAAATTGCTTCTACTTTAAAGAGGTTTTTAAAAAAGTTGATCAAATGTTATTTCCTTTAAAATCACTTTTGAAATAGACGGCTCTTTTAAAAATTAATTTTCAAACAAAAATTAAAGTAGATAAAAGCAAAAGTAAAAATCATGCTAAACGAATCCTTCTTAATAAACTATCTAAGCTCTAGTTTGACCCGAATTATCTTAATATTGTTTTCTTTTTAAAATTATTTTTTAATAAAATAATTTTGGAGCCATGAGCCTGTGGTGTACAGTAAACTTTGGAGCACAAGAATCTATGTAGTTTACTAACAACTACAATCTTAAGACGTGACGTGACTTCAAGGAATGGATTATCTATAAAACCAACAACAGGGTCTGGAATGTAGTACTCCAGCTGTACTAATTGAGAGGGGCCTAGAGCTCGAATCGCCTAGGCAAATCCGGATTAGCGAAGAAGATGCGTCCAAACGCAGTCAAATCTGCGTAATTTTCAGCACTGACTCTGTTCACATCCCCTCTGCTAAATCCACCAGCAGCAATATGCAAATAAAAGTAACTAATCGAAAACCAAACCCGAGCTGAAGTTGAGTAAATGAAGAGGCGAGAAACCTGAATCTATTAGTGTAGAAGTATGAATATTAGCATCATAACAGAACCAAAAAAGCAAGTTTCAACAAAAAGCAATAGATAGCATCATTTAGTACATAAAAGGTTAAGACAAAATACATCAATATTGAACCAAGTTTTCTGAATGAAGTTTGCCAGAATTGTACGCAGGAAATAGAAATCTCCAAATAACTTAAAATGTTATAGGCTATTTAGCTCTTGAAGAAAGTAGTAACGGAGCACAAGAATGGCATTATTGCAACTAAAGTATAAAGCTTAAAACAATCTAAATAAGGCAGTGGTGCGTGAAAAAGAAATAAAAATAAAAAAACCAAAAGTTAAGCAAATTTTTCTTCAATCTACTTGAAATGAAGCATTTTCTGTATCAGTTCCCAACATCGTGTGCAGAAGCAAAGCATGGAGTCATTCTAATCCATCCCAAACGAAGTTGGCTGAATTAGTGTCGCGAGCACCTTTTATGCATATCATCAGAATATTAATTGCAAGCTAGCAACTTCGATATCACAAGAGATGCCATTAGTTATCGTGTAGTGTTATATTCCTGTTTTAGCTCGTTTCATACTATTGCTATTAAAAGGAGACATGCTTGGGCTCATACTTGGGCTCATGCTAGGGCTTTCTTCCCGTAGAGTACCATTTAGCATAGCCAACTCTCTCAGCTGTTGCTTCTTGTAAACGTCCATGGATTCATCCTGAAAGGAAAAAGGGAGAAACAGTAAGATGCCTATAAATAAGATGGGTTTAAAGATATCAAACGGCTGCAAAGCTGTTCAAATCCATACCACAGGTTTTAACAGTTTTTCAAGTACTGCTACTGCATGATCCAAGCGGGCGTCTATGACGTTCTCAGGAAATTCAGCCTCCACCAAGATGTGTAATGGCTCATTTAGGTGCTCGTTTCCAGGTTTGTCTTTTAGTTTCTCTTCCTAAGGAGACAAAGGACACAGTTGTGAGAAATTTGAAAAGACATGACCAACATTCACTCAACCTCCAGTAAAGGTTGGTGATGCCATTGAAAATGGTTGAGTATAGACCTGCATTGAACTACGTTCTTATCCTTGTATCATATTTGACTTTAAATAAGGTGCAATTACAATTTCAAGTTACAGTTTTTGAGAAGAAAGAAAGAAAATCTTTTCCATGGAAACCGAGTGATCATCCACAATTTAAAATGTAAAGCATAGAAAAATGTAAAGGGAGATGCACATTGACATGGTGATAATAGTTGAAAAGAGCTATTTACGACCATCTACAACTCAAGATATCCTTCCTTCTAGAAGGCTGGATGAAAAATATAATATCTAGAACAGTAATCAAACAAGTGATAAGTCCAAAGGGAACAGTAATTACCTGAAATTTCAAGGGTTAATAGGGAAACAATTCTTCCGACATATGAGTATGTTTATATTTAAAGTGATAAAACAGTGCAGCAGTTTACATGAATTTGCAATCTACCTCCCCAATTTGGTTTGTAGCAGCTGACAGACACTTTGTTACATCAATGCTTTTCACAACCATGGCACATAAAATGAAAGTAAGAAGAATTGGTACCTTAAGAGAATCCTTCACCGATCCCTGACCCCTAATATATATTCTACATTCTGTCATGGCTTCAACCCTTTTCAAAGAGTTTCCACGCGGTCCCAAAATTCGGCCAACAAAATTATACTGCACAAATTCAAGTTAGAAGTTACCTTTTATATCTTCCAACAATATGGATAAAGATAAATAGCCAAACTTTATTTCCCAAAAGATAATTTTACTCACACTTGGGTATTTCTCCACAGGAACATCCAGTCGGATAACCTTCTTCGTGACTGGAGTGGTTCTTGTACCAGGTACTGCATTCCAGTTTAGAGAAGATGGGTGAAACGGAGCCATTTTCTGAAGGAACTTATCTTCCTGATGAACGTACATTAAACATGTACATTTTCCAATCAGTTTCAAGAAAATTTAGTTGACTGTAGCAATTCAATGCATTAAAGTTGCTCAAATATTAATGGCCTCGTCTCAAATACAGGCGCACTGAGATCTCAGCAAGCCCACTGTGTTATCTGAAGCCACTAATGAACCAGTCTAAGGACTGCCGTGATTAGTCAAAGTTTTGAGATGCTAACTAATTCAATGCAACCTAATTATGGAATGGCTGTGTTTTGATAAGGAACAAAAGCCAAGACAAGGCAGAATCCACTGCATTTCAGAATTTCTAGTGAAAAACCACTAAATAAAAAATCAATATATGTCACTGTTTAGTCATCTAAAGACTACAAATCATCTATATAAAATGACATCAGGCTACATACATATGGCAGACATCTGAAGGAATTTTACAAACAGATATGAGCAAAACGTTGTTAAGTAATGCTTGTACTTTCATAAAAGTGAAGAAATCATAACGGTCTTTAGATGAATAAACAGTTGCATATCTGAGATATAGAATGCTTAAGATAGACGTGTTGACCAACACCACACTACAGAGATGTTGCAAATGGGAGGATCCAAATACTTTCTTATTTAAGCAGGGCTGTCCAAACTATTGCTCTGTTTTTCGGGTAAGTAGCAGACGTATCCATTCTCATTTACACATCTAACACGAACTGTAGAAGAATGTGAGGAATTTGTTTGCACGACTTATTTTATTTTTACCGGGTGTGGATGGGTGGTTAGGAACATTTAAATGAGAACAATGATGCATCTATATAAGAAAAGAAAATTTTGGATGAATGTCCAGACGCTAGTTCAAGAAATAATATCAAGAAATGTAACTTTATATAAATGGCCAAAATGTTGGTAATTATGCTATGTTTTTATTTTTGAAACTTCCTTTGAAGTTTAAATTGACCGTATTGCATGCTCCTTGCACTGGAGGAAATAATTCTATACGGAAGCACAACATAATGTCAGAATACGCTCTGTGCATAATAACAGAAGACATCTTTCCCAGATTCAGTCGTAGTTTTAGAAGCCCTAACTTGGTAAAATGAGAACATAAAATGTACATGCCTTAAAAATGATTTTAGCTGCAACCGTTTAACGAGTGTCAATAATTTGAACATCATCTTTCAAGTTTTCATAGTGTAGGTCGCTATATAAATGAACTCTCATGCTCAGAGTCAAAACATTAGACCAAAAAAATTTCTCGTGCAAACTTTTCTGATGGATCATGAAAGGATAGTTGTCTCATCAATAGATAGAAATAGGGGATATTAAACCCCTTCTTGTTCGTGGTGCCCACTTTATCCGAGTGGGACTGACTATTTAAATAAGACCACAATTCAATGGAAGAAAAGGGAAGTTTTGTCAAATGTCCAGATACTAATCAAGAACGGAAACTTTCCTTAAATTGGCTGAGGATTTTCTACCAGAAGTAATATCTGTTACATAGTCCTAGTTGACTTGAGGAAATACTCTTAAAAGGAATCACAATCGATGATTTTATGTTAGAAGATGCTCTCTGGACAGCTACAAAAGATATCTTCCAAAATTAAAACTTGGAATTGGAAACCTAAACTTTGTAAAACAATGAAGCTGGTAGACATAAATTGCACGTCTTACAAATGATTTTAGATGCAATATTCGCTCACATGATATTTCATACAAATTTCAACCACATCATTTAAGTTCTTTGCAGTATGTGCTCCTAAATTACTGAAAAACTAGAGCACAAATTTTAAAAATCAGAGCACAAATTTGATAGCAAAGTTAATGACTAACAGGAAAAAAATCAACAATTAATTAGCAGATTGTGTTTACACTTTGGTTTTATTATCACGGATTGGAGAAATATTGTCCATGATAATCATGTTTACAATCACCAGATGATCCATCTCTACATTCAAAATTAGTCCACAGCCAAATTAACTTCCAAAATAGATAAGATAGATCACACCTCAGTTTGCATGGCATTCCACGCCATTACATTCATTGGCCCTTCATTAGGCTGTTGACCCAATGACCTATACGGATTATCATGCCCCATTCTTTCAAGTTCTATTAGCTTATTAGATACCAATCCTGATACTCGCATGATTTCTGCAAATGTAAGATATAATTGAAAAACAGTTCAATATGAAATTGCAATAGAGGAATTATTGACGGAAAATATTTTAACACCTGCAGTGGATATCCAACACAAGGATCTGCCTTAGGCTGCAATCTGTAATGTAACTAATTTATCCCTAGACAACTCAATTCGAATGCATAATTCACTGATAGAACTACAGCCAGTGATGGTATAAAATCAACAAATACATTTATGCAAATATGATGATAGACATACCATGCTTAGTATAACAATATTATGCCAAGTCAGTGGTTAAAACATTTAACAGCATTTGTGTTGCCAAAATTGTCAAATTCAGGTCTGTGCCAAATGACAAGCTTCTCACCACCCGCCATTCAACAGGGAAAGAACTTCAAAGATCTGAAGGGATCATAATTCATAACCACAGCCATAGAGTCATTGATTGCATTTATGCAATTATTATTCATGAGATTCTTTTTCTAGGTTTGACTGGCTATAAATCACAACAGAAGATGCCTGGATGGAGAAATACAGAATAAAGGGTTCAGATCTCTAGAGGCAGTCATGTCATGCAATGATGTCAAAACTGTACACGTTACCAAACCCACAACTCTACCACCCCATTAACAGGAACAGATTTTAGATGCTCATTGTATTATGGGAGACGCAAATATTGACATAATTAAAGAACTGAATTATACAAATTCCAGGGTTTGGTTTGATCTTTTTATTCTTTTTCACAACATCAAAATGTTCACAAAAATTTCGATTTTTTTTTTTTTTAAAATCTCAAACCAGATCCTAGATTCACCTCAACGGCTAAAAAGAAGACAGAGCTAAACCAGAATAAAACCACCTAAACATACTCTGGCATGTTCTTAATCGACTTACCATGAAACTTGCTATATTTAGCTTCTATTTTTTCAAATATACCTATTAATTTCACCATTTCTAGGTATTGAAGGTATATGTTTTTAAAATCACGCCAACAAGTTATCTAGAGTCAGGTTTATTTAAAGGATAGAAGATTATATACATCAATACATATGCATCAAACTTTTGTTTTTGACTTGACTGCCGAAGCACTCAATAGGATCATTTGTTCTGCATTGCTTATCTGAAGAACTGAAAAACTATTGATCTGGTTTCAAATTGTAGAATTCAGTTTTAAACTGTGCTTAAAGAAGAATTAACTGATATGCTTGATCTCGTTAAATTTCGATGTAAACGAAAAGTGGTAGCCATATCTACAAACATTAAGGAGTAAGCTGGATGCATCACATTAACAATTGTGCGGTGGTAATCAAGCTTCATTCAAGAACTTGCTAAGCTAAAGCAGAGTCAGCTTGCCGGTTATATTTTTGGGTCAGGTAAACAGCAGATGGATATTAAAAATTTAACGTTTAGCAGAAGTGAGCACAAATATATCCCCTCAACTTAACTGGATGCATTTCCAGGCTTAACTACGGTCCTGAATAATTTTACTAGGTAGTTCCCTAGTGTCAGAATACGAAGTAACACCCAAAGGCATGTAGAAGTTCCCTGAAAATTATTTCTTCATATACTGAAAATAGATCAAGTACTGCAAGATAAATATTCGACGATTCTGTCTCCTTAAATCAACGATTGCTTGTAAGATTAAATATTCGACGATTCTGTCTCCTTAAATCAACGATTGCTTGTAAGATATTTCCCGTAAGTGTGTGTAATTTTCTTCCTGATTATTGAAATTCAAGCAACATGGTCAAAGCAGAATAAGTTAGGAAAGCGAGAGGTAGACCACTAGAACATGAATGGTGCTAATTTTTGCCTCTCTCCTAGAAGCACATTTACGACCTTGATTTAGAAGTCTGCTGCAAACTGGGAGAATCTGCATGAATGGTGCTAATTTTTTCCTCTCTGCCAGTAAATCTGCCAAATATCTGTCAATGTCAAACCAACCAAATCATGTACAGCAATTAAGCATGCTCAGTGTAAAATTAACAATAGATCATAAAAGAATAGTCTTTCTAAGCACCTTATAAAGCCGAATGTATAACAAAGGAAATTCACATTCAACTAGCACAGTATAAAGCCAATTGTATAAAAAGGGAAGTTAATGGCTACAATATACGTAGCATTTTGAGAATTTATAAGTTAGAATTAGTTACTTAAGTCAGAAAATAGGTTACTTTAGTTTTAAATTCTTGAACATCCTCATTTAGGCAGGTGAAAATAAGAGGGTATCCAATCTAAATTTGACAGCAGAAAATGCCCTTTGAGCATACAAACTTAAGATGGAGCAAGAAGTTCGTGTCTAATTCTTTTACGATGAAAACTGCATCGTGACAGCAATAAAAGTTCATACTAAGGTAACAATCAAATTAAGTGTGACACAATGCTAAACACATAATAATGTAGCCTGTACAAGGAATTACAAGATGTCATCAATGATAAAACCACACGCGGCTTGCAAATGATATAGGCAATTAATAACATTTTAACCTAGAGGATGCAGAGTAAACTTGAAAAACGACCAAAAATATAATACTAAAACCGTATTTGACCATGCTCAGATTTATACCCATCAAGCAAAAACAAAGATAAAAGCCTCATGTATATACAGAAACATTGATGTTAAACAGAAAAAATGAATTACACTAAAGGAAAATAAAGGAATCAGAAAAGAAGGTCAAAGTCCAAACCTTTCACGATCTGTAAGAGATGCAGACCTTTGAAGTGAACCATGAACCCCAGAAGGAGAGTACTGGAAGTAACTTCCCGGTGGGATTCTACGCTCCATACGCCCAGTAATCACGATATATACCTGCTAACAATCAAGTTTACTCTGTTATCAAGAAAAGTTACTCCAAAAAAGAGTCCATGTACACATACACATATGTCACGAGAGATGAAAGTGGGCTTACTGGGGTAGGTGGGTAGGTACTACGTAGGATCAAGAACTGTAAAGAAATGGAGGAAGATTCCAAGTTTGGTTCCCCCTTACGGGGAACTCTCTTGCAGTGGAAGAGGAAGAAGGAAAAATGAACGTGAAAAGAAAAGACCCTACAAAACAAAATAGTTGAAAGGATTCTTTGCTTTGATTTGTGTGTTACAAAATAATTGGATTTGTCACTTAGGGTCCGTGTTTCAATTTTTATTCTGCGTGCTTTTGATTTGCCTTTTTCAAATAGTTTTAAATTTTTTATTTTGTAAAATATTGAAAATTTGTTTGGTCTACTATTTATAAAAATATAATTTCGAAAACGAGGTTAAATTTACAACATAACATTCAAAACACATTTTTGACGTTTTGCATATTTTCAGTAAAAATTCTGAAAATACTCAAAATCTGGAAAAAAAATCGTTAAATAAAATTTTAAAAATTAAAAATTCTAAACATAAAAATCTAACGAATAAAACTTTAAAACTAAAAAAAAAAAAAAATTAAAAGTGAAATTGATAAATTCAGCAGGTAAGTCTTTGGTTTTCAATTTTTTTTTATTTTGGCAAATAATGTTATTGTGATTGGCAATTGCATTTTTTTTTTCTTTTTTAAAATTTCTAACTTCTTAGAAAATTCAGTCACAAATAAGATCCCATTGCAAAAAGGATGATCGATTATTTGCTACTTCACCGATTTATTTTGATGTTTCGTGTTATTTTAATTTTTTGACTTAATTTGTAGGTTTGAGGGGTGGCTTACACCTCACCTCAAGGAGAAACACCTCAATATCCATTTACATTGCTCCATCGTAATCGCTAGATATAATTTCGACGTGTTTCTACGTCTTAATATTGTTGGATCCGAATTTTTGGTGGTGGTCGACGACGATGGGCTTGTGACAGAGGCAATGGTGCTGTGGTTTGTGGGTGACCAATTATTTGTGACCTAAAAATTTTGAATTGCATTTTATGAAATTTGTAATTTGTGATCGTAAAATAATTTGTGACATATAAATTTTTTGATTCGTGATAAAAATAATAATTTATAATCAATTAATTCGATAAATTGTTATCAAATAGTATAGAATTGTGATATTAATATATTTAACTAATAAAATATATTGTCAATTAATTATTTCATAAATAAAATTTAATTAATATCTAATTTTTGAAATTTTAAACCTTATTTTTTAGCTTTAAAATTGTTAATACTTAATTTTTTAGATATGAAAAATTTCTTTCAAAAAAACTATTTAAATGAGATAAAAATATTTTCACCCCATGTCATTACTTTTTATTTATTTCCTATTAATTATTTATTTTTATTTTACTTTTGTGGCAAGAAAAAATATTTTAAGATTCATCAACTTTGAAATTTATATATTACTTGATAATATATTAACATTATATTATTTCGTTTTTACTGAATAATCAAACATAAAATGTCATAAAATAAATTTTCAAAATGTGTTTTTTAGTTTTCTATTTTGAGAAATAATTTTTTAAAATGAAAATTAAATACATTTTTAACAATCTTAAAATGAAAATTAAATACATTTTTAACAATCTTAAAATAGACATTTAAAATAAAAAATTGAAAATGAATTCAAAACTGAAAATTGAAACACAAACCAAATAGACCCTAAAACAAATTAAGTGCTAAAATAAGTTGAGGGACCATGTTGGGACTGACCATATAAATTAGGGACTGATGTGCAATACACGCTATGGAATATTCCATTAGAGAGAGTGTAAGATTTGTCTCCGTGCATACGCTTACCCATCTACACGTGCGGATACGTAAGGTCACGCGCGAGATGATTGAAAGAATAAATGAATTTACGGAAAATTGTCGGCGACGCTTGGCACATATACGTACAAGTCTGACCGTCTTACGCTGACGCAGTACTCGTTCATCACTCTCTCTAAATTTTCTTCTGTGCGAGTTTCTCTCTTACCGTTCTATGCATGGACATTCCGAAATCAAATTACCAAAACTAGTGTAGAAAATCATGATCCAGCGTTGTTGAAAATTTTCAATTCGAAAATGTAATTTCAGGGCATTTTAGGGGTAATCGAAGAGAAAAAAAAAAAAAAGGTTTCGAGTGAGATTGACTTATTGATTACTGTAGAACTCTTTTTGTGTTTTGTGACGCATGAAGGGGCCGCTTGATCAAACCAAGGTCGTGCTGAGGCACTTGCCGCCGACGATTTCTAGGTCAGCCCTCATAGAGCATGTTGATTCCCGCTTCTTCGGCCGCTATCGCTGGCTCTCCTCTTGGCATGGAAGGTCTAGGTCGGGGTTTGATTGTTTTTGCATGGGTTTAATTTATGTTTTATTTTTGTAATAAAGTGCGTGCATATGTGCTTTGGTTATTTGATCTTTGAATTAAGTGGAGTTCGGCCAGGAACCTGATTTGATATGTGAGTGTTTGTGTACTTCTATGGTAGTGAAAACTTAGGGATTTAATCGGGGATTTGTTGCTCAGGTAGTTTTCTTGCTATTATTCTTCTGCTGGATTCCATTTCCTTCCCCACAGTGGGAAGAATGTCTGTTGCTCTTCCGACCAAAATGGGAATGCGCTGTGGAGTGAGCTATAGGCTCAAGTTAGATAATATTCGATGAAGTTATATAGGCGCTGATAAGATAATGAAATTGACAGGAAGTGATCCTCACGAGCAGGCGACAACGTATAGTTCTAGAGGTATTTGGTTAATGAATGGAGTAATTTTGGAATATAATGTGTTTCACTTGGAACTGTTGTGTGTGAAGCATTGGTGGAAAAAGCAGGATCTTGCATTTATTTCTTTTGGCGCTGTGGATTTAGTTTTGTATTTTGGATTGTCTGTAAATACATCCTGTTGTTTTGTGTTTTTTTCACCCAATTCCTCATTTATGCTTAAATTTAGATTTTTTTCTTACCATCGGCGAATTTGTGAGCTTAATAGGAGACGTTATTATCTGGATGCTGTATCACAGACTGCCATGCATTTATTGCTTTTTGCTTTACGTTTATCAAAAGATAAGACATTACAAGCAAGGGTATAGAATGGAATCCTGGTTATGAGGGGAACCGCTGTGCATTATTGGAAACCAGTGTGAAAATTTCTCATATGATTTATTAAGAATAGCAACTCACAATTCAGTTATCTCCACAATAATGCTTTGATCACATGATATCCACAATTGATGCGGAGTAGACTATCCGACTTCATCTTCCAACAATCAATATATTTTTTAATATTAAGGTAGTGTTTGTTATTACAGTGACTGGCTGTAGATTTTGCAGTTTTGTTGTTTGGGTTGTCGTACAGTGATGTGGCAGCATCAGTATTTGCAGTTTGGGTTGTTGGGAATAAAATCCTGTCAGCATGCATTGCATTTGTGTTGCTGTATAACATTTATGGATGGAGTAACATTTATGAGCTTGATGGAAGAAGTTATAATTTACACACTGTGTCATGCTATTGCATTTGTGTTGCTGTATACTTTACATTTCATAGAAAATAAGATGCTGTGACTAACAGCATTAAAATGGTATCGTAATTATTAGGGGAACCGCTTATTATTGGAAACCTGTGCTAGAGGTTTTGCAAAGCCAATTTTAAATCTCAAGTTACATTTTTCGTCGTATGGCGCTGTTTCTGACTTTTGGGAATTTGAGGCCTTTTGGTTTTTGGTCAGAAATGCTTGTCAGAAGTGCTTTTATTGTTGTTTATCCTTGCATATGTATGGATGCTGATTTTGGATTCAGCGTGACCTTTGGCAATGTGAAAGGCACCTTTGTTATATGGTTTATTGAAAATGTAGTTAATAGTTTCAGAATTTACCTTAGATGAAGCTTTGATTGGTGTTAGACAAGTGAAGTAGCTATTGAAGTAGACATGGGGTGAATATACAGTGGCAATAAGCTTAACACTGGTGAAAATTTTCTTGTGTATATGTTGTCATTTATACTTTTGATTTATGCCTTACCTTCTGAATGCATGGTGAATTACTATGCCATCTTTTTCAGTGGAATCTCCATCACTGCTTTTGAAGCCTTATGTTTTCTCCTTTGATAAAATTATATGGAAAGTGCCAAAGAGTGCACAGCATATAACAAATGACATGCCAATGGAAAATAGAGGCCCACTTTTCTTTTTCTGTTATTTTAGAATTTTCTAATCCCAAGTTCCAAACGAAACTACAGCACTTGATGTCAAGATGTGTGTGAATAATTTAGGTGCTTTGTAATTTTGTTCTATGCTGGTAGATGATGACGTGTGACAGAAATATATCATTACCAGCACCTAATGTGGCCAATTACAGTAACTTTTTGACTGTTGTTACTTTTTTTTTTTTGCAGCATTGGTTTATTGACGTTTTTTCTTGGGGGACGAATTAGTATTTATTAGGAAAAAAATTTCTAGGTGTGGAAATTTCATATATATTGGGTATTTTCCCTCCTTCCCATTAAAGGAAAGAAGTTTCCGACAAAATGCTATTTAACTAATATATCAACTACTGAAAATATGTGCTTTCTGAACTCTTGCCTTTTTCACTATCTTCTCTTCTTTGAACCCTTGCATCTCCTTTTTCAGCCAGAAGCATCCATCCTATTCCAGAGCCTACATTGACTTAAATAAACCAGAGGATGTTATTGAATTCGCAGAGTTTTTCAATGGCCATGTCTTTGTCAACGAGAAAGGTAGCGTACAAGGACATATTTGAAAGATGTTACTAGCTTAAATTTATTATAGAAATTACGATGCCTTGTTATTTATCTGAAATTTTACTCTCTTTTATGATAGTTGAACTTTAATCCTTTCGATTGCCGCTTAGTTAAATATTTTCTTTGATGCATAAGAATTAATGGAAAAGATGTTATCTGGTCGGGGATTTCTCCTTTTCTTTATGTCTTCTGTCCTGCCTTCAGGCACCCAGTTTAAAACACTTGTTGAGTATGCTCCTTCACAGCGTGTTCCGAAGCAGTGGTCTAAGAAGGATGGGCGTGAAGGGACTATATTTAAAGGTATTAAATTGGTGTGCTGATTGCATGTGGCTTACGTGCTATCACTTCCTTGTTTGCAATCCATGTTAATTGGTTGATAAAAATGTAGATCCTGAATATTTGGAGTTCCTTGAATTTCTTGCAAAGCCTGTCGAGAATCTTCCAAGTGCAGAAATACAGTTGGAGAGGAAGGAAGCAGTACGAACTGGTCAGTGTTGATTGCTTTTAAAATATAAACACGTTCGTTCTTATAAGATGGAAAATATGTAGGATTCTAATAGTTTCATATTTTTTTAGTTGAAACACTTCTTCATTTTATTTTAGGTGCTCCAAAGGATATTCCTGTAGTTACCCCTTTAATGGACTATGTTCGGCAGAAAAGAGCTGCAAAGATTGGAGCTCGGGTAGGAAATTTTACACTTTTTTCACTCAAAAGTGGCTCTCTCTTTCTCTCTTTGAACTTTATCTTAGCAGCTGTATCACTCATTGATAAGAAATGACAACCATCCATATGTGGAATACTTTCTGAGTAGAGTTCTCTAGGCGATGCAGTTGAGTAATTCCTTGCATTTTAACTTGCATCAGTTTGATTATATATTTTTTCCGCAATTGTCTTGTTTGTATAAATGATGTAATTTTTTTATCTTTGGTTGAAAAAATATGTGACAGCAACTAGTTAGAGCAGATTGATTGACGGCTTCTTTTTTTCATTGATGCTGTTTTAGACCTATCTGTTTTTTTAGGGTGCACAATGCTGGAGTTAGTTTTACCGGGGAAATTGTATGTAGTTGGATATTTGCATATTTGAACTATTATATTGTTTAGGCTGGAAAACAGATTTGTACCAAAGTGAGACTGGAACTCCTGGGTGAAAATTCTGATCCACTGAAAATTTAAGCTGTGTGTGATGGGGATGGTTTGGGGGGGCTTATGCTATGATTGACATTTAATAGACATCTTATCTTTAGAATGTTTTCGGTGGTTGAGGTAGAGAGGGCTGAAAAGGATAAGGATGTTGGAGACAAGGATACCGCACTTTTGGTAGTATTGTTAATTGGTTTTTCTGTAGAGATTCGATAATGGAGTGTGAGTGATATTTCTTCTTCAATATATTGGGTAATAGCCTCTCAAAAAATTGGGAAAAAATGACAATTTGAAGCCTGCATCCATTTGCAGCTTAATGTTCAGTGTTCTTATGAGTTGTTAACAGAAAAGTAAGGGCTAAATATATTTTTATTTTGGATCATTAAAAGTGGCACTTTTGTGTATTGTAGATTCTTGATAACTCATCTCATGCTTATGCACTGCCGTGGTCATTATTAGATACTATTGAAAATTATTAGTTTTCTAAATTTTTTGATACTTTTCAATTTTTCATGATTAAATTATTTGGTTATCGACTTGTTATTTAGTCAATGGCTCACACTCTGTGGAACTCCTATGCTAAGTCCGACCTTGTTCTCCTAATCTCTCGTCAACCTTTGACAGAGGATGTCGTTGAATGGGAAGCCAACAAGAAGAGTCACTGGAGTGTTATCCAAGAGTACTGGGTCAGGTTCTTCAAGACGAGGCTCGGAAAAGCGGACTTCTGCCACCATGGTATGTAGATATATTTTTATATAGATGTTTGGCTAAAGCTGCTAATGCTAATTATATTGCTGAGAACAGTTCCCTTTCCATCAGTAGAGCTTTTCTTTGGGGGTTTTAGATGTTCCTAAGACCGATGTCCTTTTCAGATATACTGTTTATTTCCTTAACTCTATTTATATGATTGCTGACGTTGGTGTCTAGTTACTGTGTTGAATGTCGGTAATATATTATACTTGTGTTGACTCATGAAAGTGAAAGCTTTTCAAATTCTAGATTGTTCTGGCATTTGAGTACTAGAGTGTGCTTGGTGTGTACCATAGTCTCACTTTTGAAAAAGTAGAAAAATGATAAGTCTTATAAACAAAACAATAAAAGAAATTTGTACCAAATATATTTTTGCTATATAGCTTATTGAAAAGAATGCAAAATACTTGATTAAACTAAACAAAAAAGGAAAAATTAAATCTAAAGAGACCATTAATTTCCATGTGATATAGTTAACACAAATGATTTTTATTGCACAGATGGGCCACACTTTTGTTTTTCTACTTATGTGATTGTTGCTGGACGGTTCACTGGTTGAAAATTTTCTTTTTGAAGTCTCCTTATCTTTGACTTTACTGCTGAACACAAGGATTTCATGTAACTGCTTTTGGAATAACATTTTCATAATTTTACTTTTGGTATACTTGCATTTGCATTTATGATATTTCATTAGTAATTTCTTGGCGGATGGTACAGGAGCCATTTGTAATGGTTTGATCATAACTCATAAACCATCATAAATTCCTTCAATGGCGTAAAAACCATTTCTTGGACTCCTTTGGTGCATTTTAGTTGTAACTCGTTAACCTTTTACTTACCCAGATATTTTGTTAACAGTATGTTTTGAGGGATAGCTCAAAGGCTGCAATTGGGAAAGACAAATCGACAAATATACTGGTTCCTAAACAAAATGATCAGCAACTCTCCAACAAGTCTGTAAGTTTAGCTGCTGCATCTGGAATTGATGCATTGGACGAGGAAAGTGGTACGATGAGATATTGCATTCATTGTTTAATGATGATGTTCTATTTCCTTGTTATTTATGCATTATGTTGGCATTCACTTGTGCTATATTATAAAGGTGGGTTGCATTGCATTCCGATGATACGTACTTTGTTTCATAACGGACGATATTACTTCTGTATTTGTGCGTCATTCAACTTTTCTTATTATTAGCAGAAATTATCCGGCCAAATGTCATCAACCACTCCCTCCCTTTTCTGATATAACATCTATGGAGTTGATGGGTCAAGTGATGGACTTATTCTTTGCTTTGAATACATGTGTATCCGCAAATTATTGTTCACGGGCTATTAATTACTGTCACCTAGAGTTTTATAGTTCTGTGTTCTCATCTCAGTTGAGTTATATTTTTGTAGCTATTCTCATGCTTGTGCATCTTCTTTTTTTGGGAAAATATCAGTTTAGATCTGTCCTATGGTAATACCAATGTTACTTTTTGAGTTACTATATAGTCTTGCTGACAATGAGTGTTATTGGTTGGGTTTTTCCGAGTCATTTTTTCTGTTGTTACTTTCATGCAATGTGTTTCATGTGATGCTATTTGATGTGTTGCAGGAGGATCAAGACTCACTGAAACTGGGAAGAAGAAAATCCTGCTTTTTAAAGGGAAAGAAAAGGAAATTCCCATTGTGAGTTAATATCTTGGTTTACTAACATAGTGTGTTACTTAAAATGAGAAAATACTGAAATTTGAGGAAATGTGGACCATAAATATGGTCCACTTGTTCTTTTCAGAAGTCTTGGTAGTTTGAGTATGCGTGAGCTTTCACTGAAGGTGAATGGAGAATTATTTTCTAACTTTTATCAATATGGGGACTGTGAGGATTGGTATATCCTACAAAACTAAAGTGCCTTCTTTACGACGTAGTAAATATCTTGTATGCATGAATTGCTTTTTCTATTGTGCCGTAATATAGTTGAATGAATGTGCACCAATTATAAATTTTCTTGCAGAAATTTCAATGTCCATTTTGAAAAATGGAATAGGAAAATACATGGATTTTTGTTTTATTCTTCTGTAGGTTTCTGGTACTCCAACGCTGCAACAGACTGCAGCATCTTCATCCAAAAATTCACTTTGTTCAACTGTTTTTCGACAGAACCAGCGACGCGAAACTAGTGGGAGGATCATCAGGAGCATTTTTCAGAATAGGGATAGTCGTCGAAATCAATCACCATTTGAATCTCAAGCTGAACTGCAAATCCACACCCCAAATCAGGACAGGGATAAAAGACCTCCTCGTCCCCCAAGTCTCCAGTGGTTTCAGAAGGATTCAAGAAAAGCTGCTGGTGATAAGGTTGTTGGCAATGATTTGCAGGGTATCCACACTGAGAAGCTGGAAAGACGAACAAGGAATAAGGATAGGCCTGATCATGGTGTTCGGACTCTTGTTCGGCGTTCAAATGGCTCACATTCTACTGATGGGTCTTTTACATCTTTTACTTCCCAGGCCTTCCAAGTAATGGATTCCGTAGAAGGTGTGGTCACTACACTATATATTTTGAATTTGGCTTTATTTACAGAAGTCAAAATTTTCAAGTTCCAGCCCTCTTTTCTGCTGATAAATTATATATTTTTCTAATATGGTAACGTGCATTTTTTATTGCATTTCATAGCCTATATTTATATTTAACGTCGTAGATTTTCTAGGAACTCATGCAGATATAAAACATGACATGCTGGCTGCACGTGGCAATGAGTTGAGATCCACTGGAAGTGGTCGTGGCAATCGTTACTCTGTTGACGGTGGTTAGTTTTGCCTGGAGCAATAAGTGATTTATTATTATTAACCTGCATACTTTGCATACTGATTTTTTGTGAATTACTGTAGTTTCTTATAGGCATGGTGGTCGCCGTGGATCACCTCAAGATGTCAAGGATGCAGATGGCTCTTCCCTTGTGGACAACAAACTCGTGAAAAGAGAAGGATCTTCTAGCCATGATTCCCACGAGGTATGCATTCTAAACTTCTGATAGACAAGTTAACACCTTTGCTATTTTTGGTTCCCCTTATCCAATTATTCTGTTTAATTGCAGAAACAGGTGTGGGTCCAAAAGTCCGGTTCTGGTTCATAGTTTTGTTACATATGGTGAGCTTCACTCTCTGTTAATTATCTTCTTGCGCATCTTTTGGCAGGAACATAATTTTGGTCCCTTCTATACTATGGACACTAGCATTCATAGTTTGTCGAATAGGGTAATTGGTATGTTTAATTGGGTCGGGTCTGGGTTGTTCCGAATTGGTCCTGGTGAGATCAGTTGGAATTGGTGCTATCCCATCGACAACAAGCTTTGCGAGAATTATGTGTCAGTGTTTATTATTTTATTGGTTCTGCAATTTTTGCTTTGAAATAATTATACGTTCTTGTTTTGGTACTTATAATGAATCTAAGAATCTTGAAAAACTGCTTTTGAGGATCTTATTTTGCAATAATCTGAGCAATGATCTCATTAGGTACTTTTGCAGTAAAACCCTTGCTGTCAATTACAATATTGAAGCAAACATTTGATGGCTGGACTTCTCTCTTTCAAGGAGTATCCTTAGGGATCAAGGTTGGAGGAGTGGACAATGCTCACTCAAGGAGAATGTAGAGGTCTTCAAATTTAGCTGAATGCCACAGAGGCAAGTATATATTCTGCTAAGTGGGTTGACAATCCTAGGAATAGGACCAAAAAATTGATGAAGTGATTATAGTGACATATAACAACCCCATTTTCATCGTGGTTATACGCGTTTGCTTTGGCAGGACTATGAATAGTCCATTCTTGCCATTTGAATCGGCTGGTCATCTAGATATTTAACTTTATATTTGCTGAACTGTATATAAACATCTGGCATGACATGTAACGACCTAGTTATTGCGTATGTGTTTGTCTAAGCAGTCTGCCGTGTGGTTTGGTGAATGTACTTGTATAGCCTCGCCTGGGGTTTGTCTAAGAATGGAGCTCGAAATTCATGTGCAATTGCTCAGGGGAAATGGTATTAGAGATTGGGATTTGAATTTTGTTTTGACAGTGGTGATGTTGGTGTCCGTGTGGATGCTTGTAGGAGGAGCTATTGGTGGTTTACATCATCTCCAATGACTCTTTAAATATAAGACTCCTTCTATTTTAAAGAGCAAATCCTTAAAATTATGCTCAAAGTTATTTTTTAAATTAATATTTTAATTTTGGTAGTGAGTTTAGTTCTCCAATTTTGGAGTCAAACTTACACTCTGTATATAATTAAATATATTCAAAGTATTTCGATTTTCAATGAAGGAAAATAATATAATAATTCGAAAGAAAGCTAGTGAAAATTAAAAAATAGAAAAAAATAAATATTTTTTGGGAGTAGTAAAATTAAGTGTTAAATATAAATCTGGAGTAATTAAAAATTTTTACTCTCTAAATTGTGGAATATACTATTACAAAATTAAGAGCCTCTTAATGTGTTGATTTGTTTAATTTCTCGTGTTAAATTTTTTCTTGCAAAATGCGTATTTTCAGCATCAGTCGCACAGAAAACCTGTCAACCATATTATCAGTAAATTGAATCACTGGATCAAATTAATTGCAAGTAAGTGATTTTTGTCCCCCCCCCCCCACACACACACACACACATATCTCACCAAAGGTCTTGCTTCATTAAACATATCTTTAATAAGTTTCTTTCTGTCCAGCATCCGCCATTACTTCCTTGAAAATTCTATTATAGGGCTTTACGTATGCTCAGTTTAAAAACATTGTGCAAATCTTGCTTTTCCAAAATAAAATTCAACAGAAATATATTGAAGATTATCGACGAGGTGGCTTGAAGAAATGAAGGAAATATGAAGGAGAATAGTTCTCCAAACTTATGATCTTGCATCACAGCATCACATGAAGAGAGAGAGGGGGTGGGGAAGGAAGGGATATTCTTTGTGCGTGAATTTTTTAATATTTCGATATTTGTTTGGTACTCAATATTGAATTGAAAAACCGGTACCTAATGAGAATTCGAGATCCTTCAGAACAAAAATGGAACAAATGTGTTATTCTCTAATTTTGGTTCCAAGGGGTTTTGATGGTTTCTTCTGTTGCATAATACCTTCAAACAGCAGCTTTTAGCGAATAGAGATAACAATCTGTACTTATACCGTTCATACATAAGAGGAGTGTAAGATACCTGTCAGTTTATTGTTCCGATGAGTAGTAAGTCAGAAGAGTTGATGTTATTTAAAATTTAACTAGTCATTTGTCCTAGTTGCTTTTAATTTGGGTCTATTGAGAAAGAACTATCGATTTAGAAGAATACATTGTATTGGTCCAGGTAAAGCAGTTCTTGCTTGGAGTTCAGAATTTTCTGTAGATGGCTGATGTGTACACTACAAAGTGTCATGTATTCTGTTTAATGCCTGTTTTGGAAATTCAGATTTGTGAAATCTGAAGTTGCAGATGATGAAGCTTTTGAAGAACTCCTCATTGCTTACAATCTCTTTGTAGTGTAGTAGAACTTCTAGTTCAGCTCCTTATAATGATGAATAGCGAACTTAAATTTTCAAATGATGTTCATTTAATATCACATCAACCACCAAACTGCTTATTGATTTTTCAATGTTCTGATAGGTGTGGGGAAAACCACTCTTGTTCATCTGATTCTAAAAGGTTCTTCCATTGGTCGGCCTGTTCAAACAATTGGTTGTACTGTTGATGTTAAGGTTTGATGTATTCTTTTCTTCAAAATGAGTTTATAGCTAATCCTGCATATGAAATATTAATGAATTCTTGTTTTCCTTTCTGCAGCATACTACCTATGGAACTTCTGGTAGCTCGTCAAATAGTTCCAAAGGTGACAGTGAGAGAGACTTTTTTGTTGAACTTTGGGATATATCAGGACATGAAAGATATCAAGATTGCCGATCTCTGTTCTATTCTCAAATCAATGGTAAACAATGAGCCGTTTTGCTTGATTTAAATTTTTTAATGCAAAAATGTACCATATCATGGAGGTTTTTAAGTATAATTCATCTGCATTCTGTATAATTTGGTTTACATGCATCTTATTATTTGCAACTGTATAATCTATTCATTATGTGGGACCGTATTACTTATAATGCATCAGTAGTACTTGCTAAACTGAATAGGGTATAGTACTATTCTATTTTTAACAATGAGTCATATAAATTTCCACGAACTTTTCAACATTGATATTCTTCATCTAAATCTTTATTTCTTTATCGAACTGAACTTCATCTTTAGGTGTTATGTTTGTTCATGATCTTTCTCAAAGAAGGACGAAGACAAGCTTGCAGAAGTGGGCTGCAGAGATTGCTGGTACTGGGACATTCTCTGCTCCTTTGGCAACTGGAGGTCCTGGTGGCCTTCCCGTACCATACATTGTTATTGGTAATAAAGCAGATATTGCTGCAAAAGAGGGTACACAAGGGAGCAGTGGCAATCTCGTTGATGCAGCTAGACAATGGGTGGAGAAGCAGGGATTACTTACATCAAGCGAAGAACTTCCTTTGACTGAGAGTTTCCCTGGCAGTGGAGGTCTTCTAGCAGTAAGTGTAATTTTGAAATCTGGTGTTTATAGTAACACGTTAGTGCAGAATTTATAGCTACTACGTGACATTTGTTTATGAATTCTAGCAATTCTCTGTACTGATATTACATATAGGGGGAAAATGCAGCTCGAGCTCTTGGATCCACCAAATATTCCATGGAAATTTTGTATTCTCCCTCTCAAGTAGTAGTTGATGAATAATTTATTTTCCTCAAATAGTATATGGAAGAATTTCCAGTTTCTCTGCTTAACCATGCTATTTATTCAAATACTGTTTAAGGTGTTTCTTAAATTCAATTTGTTAGTTTAATTTCATTTTCGTAAATGAGTCTTGTGTTAATTGCAGCATCCTGCTGCAATTGTTTAAGATGGCAAACTGTTTCCCTTTTCTTTTCCCATTGTCTAAAGGCACGATACCTTAAGTTTGGTATATTTTAGAAAGTCTTACTGGTTTTATGCTACACATGCTTTACTAGTGTTCCTATTTCTCACTGCATTTATGTGTGTGTGTGTACGTGAAGAATGTCTCATGTTTATTTTTTATTATATAGCAGAAACTGCAAAGATGAATTTGCACAGTTGTTTACTAGCTAAAGATGATATGTCGCTATCTTCTTTGTTCAACACAATTGATTTGACAATTTTGTACAACTTTCGTTTTAAGCTTCATATTTATTATTTGTCAGAAAAGATTGTTGGGGCATGGGATATTTGGCTGTCTGTGCTTTATGTTCTGATGTTGGTAAGTTGAGGATTATATTGCCTTTTAAAATAAATAAATTTTGAATAGTTTCTGAAAGAAAAATAAACACTGTGCTTAATGAATTTTTTCATCTATTAAAATAAACTAATGTATCTCTAATTTCGTGGCTGTATATTTGAATGTAGTTTCATGAATTCTTAGACGGAGTAAAAGCTGGCAAGTGATTTTTCAGATCAAATTGTTGGCGGATAATTTTTTTGATGAACTTGTGGGTAGCAATCAAACTTTATAGTCCAAGAATGATTGGGAAGTTTGATGGTGTATCAACTTAAAATTTGGTTGAGCTTCAAGGAAAAGGAAATCGTAGTTCTAAACAAAGAGTGGTTGGAAACTAGTGCAATAGAATCAATTTCGTGCTTTGGTTTGTAGATTGATCTTTCCCACCCATTTACACTTCCTTCGCTCTGGCAAAAAATTCAAGAAACCTTTAGGAAGGGGAATATTACATCTATTGCTACTGCATTAATTTAGGAAATGATCGATTATAAGCTTCAATTAAGGATGTTCACCTCAACATGCTTTGTATCTTTACCAATGGAAAATTAACCTAAATTAACATAGAATTAATTTTCAAACGATGCAGGCTGCCAAAGAAGCCAGATATGACAAAGAAGCGGTGATGAAATTTTTTCGAATGGTCTGTATATTTTCCTTGTGCATCTAGCTTTTATTTATCTTGGAAACTCTCATCTAAATTGGTAGTACATTGTATAAAGTTGATCAGGCGGAGATACTTCTCAGATGAATTGCCTGGTGCAAGCCCGTGGTCAACAAAGGTCCATAGGCCACTGTCACAATCTTCTGAAATTTCTAGTGATGAGGACCAGATGTATAAGAGTTCAAGGTATGACACGTTTAACCTGCCTAGAAATCTTTTGTGATAGATTGATCTGCTGCATGAAACCTTTTGAATTATTCTAACACGGTATAAAGGAAAATGATGGCCATATGTATGGCAATGCTTTTGGTTCAAGATCAAATTGCATTGGTTTTTCTGCTCTAATTGCTAAATAATCTCTACTTATTTGATTGCTCTTCTTTTTCCATACGAATTGTTACACTAGGTATCATTTGCTTGTCATGTATCAACATTTTTTACTTGTGTACGAGTTGCCATTTGATGCATGTCAATTTCCATCCGCAAAGGTTTTTGTTGCAAGTGGCAGAGTGTGGAAGAATTCACAGGAAATATCTTTTAAAATAAACTAAAATTCACAAAAGATAATCTGAAAGAATTAAGAATAAAAGCCCATGTCTGTGGTGAGCCCGGCCAAAAAAATGACAAAATGAAAAAAGAAGTCAACATGCAAAAAAGAACTTGTTAATGTGTGTGTGTGTGGATGCCCGTGTTATCATAATTTATATCTTTTTGTTCACAAAAACACGTGCATGTTGGACCTGTAAGATGTGAATTATGATTTTTTGAAATTTCCTCTCGTCTAGATGTCAAATATACACTTGTGTCTATATGTGCATGTGTGTGCGCAAAAACTACCTGAAGAAAAGGAGAAAAACATTTGGATTGTTCACCATAAATACACTTTACATGGGGTTTTCTTATGAATAAAATATGCACTCCCAATTTTTTATAGCTTCCTTCCAAAATGACAAAAATAAATATTATTAAAAAAAAAGAAAAAAAAAAGTAGCATCTGTACATCCCTTTTCGTGTGCAATTTGAAATCTGCAGAAGAAGAGTCCCAACTATGCAGTTTGTCTTGTGCTCTGAGTGCGTTTTGATCTTCATGAAGTAGAACCACGAAGTTTATGAAAATTGTTCTCGGAGGTTTTTTGTTATGAGAAGTTCATGTCATGTGCCGCCCTTTGTGGACTCATAAAGATACTGTTCCAAGCATCATGTTATCTGGTTAACTTTTTTCTCTTTCGTTAATTGTAATTGTTACATCATCAGCACTTTGTTTTATTTCTAAAAGCTTGTATCATTCCAATTTTTTTGCTATATTTCTTACTGCACCATCTGCTGGTTACAGTTTGATTGGCGACACATACAAGTATAATACGCTTCCTCCGCTGCCTGCTCAGCACAACCTGAACCCCCCTCCCACGCTTTACCCACAGCAACCTATGTCAACACCTGACTATTATAACATACCAAGATCTGCTTCGAGTGCCAACCAGGAAATCACCACTGTGAGATCAAAGCGTACAGATATTAATGTATGAAGATCTCAATTGCTTTTCGAAGGACGGAAATATCTTCAAGAGCAGTATGTTTTCCTTGGTGGAATATAGTAGTTAGTTACACTCGATATTTGGCCAGAGAGAGGCTTTCTGTTCACCATGTGTTATAATGTAATGGATTTGCTTGTTTATCACTGAATACACGTCGATTCTTTCTATTCATTTGATTTTCAATTTTTCTTTATTAAAATTCGTCGGCCTCTGAACTTTTAATTTGTGAGTAACTATATTCGTTAAGTGGATGGAAAAGTATATGAAGTTAACTTTTGTTCTTTCTGTATATTCTTTTTAGATTACATTTAAATTATTAATTGTGTCCTCGAGATGGTGCAACACTGTATTAGAGCATGCAAATGCCCTAATCTTGTACTCAGCCGTATCCTTCAAAAGTAGATTTTGAATGTAAACTCAACCTGTAAATGGAATTTTGCCAATATCTTCTTCTTGTATCTTTGTTGGATGGTTATACTTTTTTCAACATAGTAGTTTTTACAACATTAACGGATGATGTACATATTAATGCATTTCAGTGCAAACCAAATTATCTCAAAAGCTACAAAAATTCAGGGACACAAGATCAAAACGAACCATTTATAGATGAGATATCAGCTTCTGTGAACGAGAAACTAGTGGCAAAGTTAAATTTTGAAACTATCATCTGATGTTAATCCATAGGCTTCCAAGTTCAAATTTAGGATTGCTATAACTAGCTGTGGTGCATGCTCAGTTTTCTGAAGGAATTCATTGGCAACAATCGGGTATATCGAAGTTCTCTCTTTCTGGGCAAGGCAGAATTACAAATCACTTACCTGGAACTGGCCACTGTTTGAGATGCTGCTGATGCTTTTGTTTAATGTGCGAAGGATTCATAAATTTGTGAAAGAGAATTTAAGGCGAGGAACTTTACAGTTCAAGCGTGGAAGGGCCCCTGGTTTGCTAAAATGGAGATGCTTGTCACAGTTGATACCGAAAATGTGCAGTTGCAGAGTTTCAGAATTTCCCCCCAAAGGACTAAAATTCAGGGAAATGTTCGATGTTTGAGAGAGGGGATTTTCAATTCAGACTTGGATTTGTGGAAGCATCAGAGGAAAATTGCATGTGCATTGATAAATTATACTCGCATCCACAAGTTTTGATAAATCATGCGCACTTGGATTTGCAGGATTTGTTTCAGAGGTTCACTATTAATAGTTGATACTACCTGCATTTTAGTTAATGGTTATGACCCGGGATGTCTATCTGTTCATTTTCTACATGTTCCTTTCTCGAAAGCCATAGAAGATGATGGAGAAGCAAGTTTCACGTGCCATGTTTTGCCTGAAATCCTATGGATGTTGCAAAGGGGGCTAGGGATTGGATCAGAAAGAAAATTGAGCCAAGCTTGGGAAATCACGGACAGCTTTATTAGCAAGTATATTTCGATGAAGCGAAAACAAATACGAGGAAATAAGAAAGAGGGTGAAGTTGGCATTGGTCTTTTGACATTTTACATCAATGAAGACAAAGGTCAACCCCCCGAGGTTGGAAATATGAAGGTAAGTTCTAGAGGGACACTGTATTGAATCTAATGATTGCAGACATCCTTCTAAGTGATCATTTTGTGCACCGGAATACGAAGGTAATTATCTCTTTATATGCAATGGGCAGGATAGAATCCATTCGATGAAAGTATCACTTGGAATTCAAGCCCGGGAGGTGCATCTCTGAGCGTGGAACAATAAGTCATGAGCCATCTTATAACTTCTTGGATGCACGTTCAAGGACTTGTATAGGAAAGAAGTAGCTTTCACACAAATGAAAGTCATTTCTGCTGATATAATCCATAATTACATTGTTCGATTGGTGGAAGGGCAACGTGAAGCCCCCGATTGAGGTTAAATTTACCAAAAGATAGTCCTAGGGAGAAACAAGATGCATTCATTTCTTGTTCCTTTTCCTTTCCTGTTCAGGGTCATTCATCTTTTCTCATAGTTGAATAATGTAGGGAAGTGTTTTTTACATTACCTTACGGGTAATTTATTAGGTTATCAAATATGTAAACGTTGGATAAAGAAAGACATATATGTTTTGTTAGACTATCCCTAGATTTAACCTACTAACCAACATTGCAATAGAACGTAAAGAATGAATATGCCCTGATCTTTGTAAGATAATTGCCGGACCAATCATGTAAGATATGCACATGCCAAAACACTTAGGCTAGTTTTTCTTCTACATTCATCGAAGTTGAAGTGTAGTACGACTATCGATTGGACAAGCCATACTTATTCATCACATCAAGAACATGGACCTAAACCCACAAGATGCACCAATCTCTAGTTGGACTTCTAAGGTTGTTAAGCCACCGTGAAACTTGTTTTAATAAATTAAATCAATATTAATAAAGAAAGAAAAACACCAACATGCTTTTTCATACGCACACCCTGGACACTGACCTAATGCATATCACTAGTGTGGAATCTTAATTAGACACTATTAGGTGAACAACACTCTAACAAGACGTCTAACTATATGCTCCCACATTCTTAGGTACGAGGTTTTTTAACATTTCTATTTATCATAATTAACTGTAGATATAAGAAAATTTCCATGGCTTTTAACAAAAAAATAAAAAAACAGAAAAGGAAATTTCAACCAACTTTTTTAAGCGGTTGATCGATTTGTCTGAAGTAGGTTAAATGTTGAAATTTAGGTACATTCTTGTCAATGCATACAAGTCATATCTTAGTTTTCTTTTCGTCTTGAATTATACTAGGTGGAAGCTCATTTAAACTTGGAAATTGGAGGAAAATACGTGTCTAAACTTTCAAAATTGAAAAATTGACAGCCAGGCTTGAGCTCTTTCTGCATATTGCAAATTTTAAATTTTCTTTTTCAGTTAAAAAATACGTGCTGAGTCGTTCAATTCTAGTTGTGACGCGTTTGTGTTTCAATTGATTCGGTGAAGCTAGCTAGCTAGGTCTGAAGCAGGCAGTTCGATCCGAGTTTTCACATTAAAACTATGTTGCCACTCGGGCAGGTCATGGGCATGGTATAAGTGATCTATGAACTACGAAAATATAGTTAAATTTTATGTGAAGAAAAATATACAGAAACGATTATTTAAGATATAATAATAAATCACATTTTTATTTAGATATATCCATTGGCACAACAATCACTTGTTGACATACCAATTAAACATGAAAATAGAAATACTATGATTTTCTTGCACTAATTATTATCAAACAAATAACATCAATAGGTTGTTTATATGAAAGGAATCCCATCTTGAGATAATTTCAAGTCCATCTCTTGGTAACCTTAACCTTCAATCCATGTTTCATGTAGAGAATCACAGAGACATTAGGGGTCACAGGGTGCCCTTCCACCACTTGGATTTGATAGTTATGGATTATGGCAGCCGCGACGGATTTCAGCTGTGCGAAAGCTACTTCTTTCCCGAGGCAAGTTCTTGGTCCGGCGTTGAAGGCCAAAAACTTGTATGAAGGCTCGTATTTAATTGTCCCGCGCTCTGTGATCCATCTTTCTGGCTTGAATTCCTTGGAATCCTTACCCCATATGAACCCCATTCTTCCCATGGCATAAAGGGAAAACATAACCTTCATATTTGGATTAACATAATGACCACTCGGAAGAGTGACAGGTTGAACAGGAGCCTTGTGCTGGAATGGAACTGGTGGATATAGCCTTAGTGATTCACACAATGCACTATGTAAATAAACTAGGTTTTTCAATTCTTCCACCTGGAAGAGCCTCCATTTTTCACCTTCCTTGGGTGGTAATATGGAACTTAGTTCTTCCCTTATTTTCTTTTCGACTTCTGGATGTGTGGAAACTAGCCAAAGAAACCAAGTGAGAGCTGAGCTAGTAGTGTCACGCCCTGCGATCATGAAATTCAGTATGGTGTCTCTCAAGAATTTGTCATCGCAATCCAATCCCATGCCCTCCTCTTCATTGATGTATGATGTCAACAAATCTAATCCCTCTTCGTCTCCCTCAAATTTTCTTGATTGACTTAGTTCGTTGCGTTTCATTGACACGTACTTGCCTATAACATTGTCCAAGACACCCCAAGCTTTAGTTAGCTTATGCTCATGTCCAATACTTAGCCATTTTTCCAACTTCCAAACACTTTCTGGCAAGCAATGGCGCATGAATAGTGCTTCTTCCACCTCGTCCATGGCCTTGGAGAAGGGAACATTGGGGAATTCAATTGAAACGCACCCCGGATCATAGCCTGTGACCAATATACAGGTAGTATCAAACGTGAATCTTTGGAACAAATCCTGTAGATCTACCACAAACCCTTGCTTAGCCACATGTTCAAGAACTGGAATAAGCCCTTTCTCCACTTTCTCCCAGCTAGTTTTGATCAAGAACTTCCGAAAACGCTCGTGATTGAGCAAAGCTCGAGCCTGTTTCCTTTGATTCTTCCACAAATCCAAGTCAGTGTTGAAGATCCCATCTCCCAAAACTTCGAAAATTTTCTTGAACTCAGGACCTTTGGGGAAATTGGCAAAGTTTGCACTCATTATGAAGTGCACATTGGCTGGATCCACAGTGCCAATAATGTCCATATTAGAAAACCAGGGACCCTTGAGCAGAAAAGTGCCCCCAGACCACTCTAGAACGTCTGCACACCGTTCATGAAACCGACGCACATGGAGAAAAAGGCTAGGAAGCATGCCCAATAGTGGCCAGTTCCATGGCATCTGGCTGTTTATGTTTCTAAAACTCCTCATAAAGAGGAAGCACACAATTGCTAGTATGATTTCTGCATAACCTAATATTAAGCCCATTTTCAATGTGAATTTGAGCTAAGTGAGCTTTCACTACGAACTTGAAAAAACCCCAGATGGCCTATTTGTAACCATGCAGATATTTGGAGTGTCGAAATATACTACAAATTTAAAATTATGATAAATTACTATTCTAGATTGATTGGTAGTTTATCAGCTTGTCTCAAAACTCACGGCAACGTGCCGTGCCCAAATAATAACTCCCCAGTTTATAAAACCATATATTAACCTTTTCTTGTAGATTCTGAATAAGCAAAAATATGAATTAGTTCAGTAGTCTTTTTCTGAGCAAGAAACTGAAAGTGACATCAACATAATTAAGTGGCATGCCACCCAACTAGAGAGACTGGTTAATTACATAAACTACTTTTAGACGAATTCTATCTGATTGTATAAAATTAATTCGGTTTTAGATGTATCTGCTTTGCAACTGTCAAAAAACATTATTTTTTTTTCCCTCTATAGACAATTGAATTGAGACCTCCAAGAATTTATGTTTTACACTTTCGACTAGACAATACTGAAGAAGACGACGGGTAAACAAGTCATGATATGCCTTTCTAGTTCCAACCAATATATCTAATCCAATATAGTAAACATGACATAAAAGTTTTTCTTGATGCAGAAAAGGATAATATCAACATTGCAAAATGAGGTTCCTATATATTTGGGACATGAAACAATTTTCAAGAAGCACCATTTTGGGTTCAGAAGTATTTAATTTAAAAGGTAATCAATGTATTAAAGTAAAGAACGAAGCCAAACTAAACAGATGAAAGGTAGGAATTTTGTTATTTTAAATTAACGATAGGATTTAAGAAATTAAGATATTAGTTATAGGGAATTTCATAATTAAGAGGATTACAATATATAATTTCAAAATTAAGAAATAAATTTTAAAACTTAAAAAATCAGATGATAATTA
>CAIGRB010029094.1:0-10423 GCA_903798255.1 Fraxinus quadrangulata | reverse complement strand
CCCACTTTTCAACTACAAATTCTCAAAATAAGATATTTTTTCATTGAAAAAAATTTGTGTCAAACAAACTTTTACTTACGAGGAGGATGCACAAGATGAATTCTAAAAGCTCACTGAATTCCGAACTAAATTACTAAATTTTTAATAGTTAGTCGTGATGATGGAAGATTATGCGATGACAAACTCTTGACGTAACGAAACTTGTATGTGAAGCGGACAATGCATGGTGAATATGATACATAACTCGATTGAGCATGTAATCATCTTGCTCGCTACACTTTTAATTAAGTTGGACGCTTGACCAGTAATTTTTTTCATATTTCAAAAGTATAATCTTTTTCATTAAGCGTTTCTTTGCGTGTGTGAGTTGTTATAGAATATAGACCAAGATTTTAATGTAGACAAGAATATTCTGTAATTGTACCTATTTTGTAAATCTGTCTGGTTGGAACATAGTTGTCCAGACCATCAAATTTATGAGCCAAAAACAAGAATATATTTCTTGGTCAAAATGAAAGAAAATTCAAAATGGCTATTAATGTGAACAAACAGTCACTGTAAAGGTACTGAGTTGGCAACACCCGTACCTTTTTTTATTTATTTTGGCAAAAATCAATGAAATTGTCATGTGTCTATCTGTAAAAAACATTTGTAAAAGTTATTTGTACTTGTAGCATGGTTCATTAATGTCTTTCTTGTGCGATAGTGCTATCATTTAAATATAGGTGGTTATATTATTCAATCTTTTAAAAATCGATCTGATCATCGACTTGAAAAAGAGAAAGAGTCAAGGGTCAAAAGGTTGAACTAGGGTCGAACCAAGATCGAATCAGTGATTTCTGAAAAAATAAAAATAAAAATATTTACAAAAATTTTAAAAAAAATATACATTTATATAGATTGAATCGGTTAAATCGGGAATGGGTCATGGGTTTTTCAAAAATCGTCCGGTTTAATGGATTTTGGGACGGGTTTTTAATAAGAAATTTTATAAGGGAAATTTTTATATATAAGAGATTAAGTACGACACATTTTAAAACTATGAAACTAAGGTTTAAAATTTCAAAAGTTAGATTTTTTAAAATTTTATTTATAAACTAATTCATTAAACGTATATTTTACTAATTAAATATATTAATGTCACAATTCTATACAATTTGATCACAAATTATAAATTAATTTGTCATAAATTATTTCGCAATCACAAATAACATTTTTAATAGGTCACAATTTATTCATTAATCACAAGTTTATCAAATTAATATGCCACATATTCATTGGTCACAAATCACAAATTTTACAAGTCATAACTTATTTTATGGTCACAAAATATCTAATTGATTAGTCACAAATTAATTTCGTTCACAACTTATCAAATTAATAAGTCACATATTATGGTCAAAATTACGTTTTTATAGGTCACAATTTATTTACCGATCACATATTATTAAATTAATTGGTCGTAAATATTTTTTGATTACAAATAAAAACATTTATGAGTTACAATTTATTTATTGATCGCAAATCACAAATTTTATAGATCACAATTTATTTCACGGTTACAAATTACAACTTATTTCACAGTCACAAATTATTAAATTAATTGCTCACAATTGATCAAATTCCAAGTCACAATTACAAATTTAGTCACAATCACACATTTTTCTAGATCATATATTATTTATTGATCACAATTAACAATTTGTTGGTCACAACACTCAAATATTCTTAACCCCACTCCCACCACCAACCCCATTCACACAACACCCCCACCACCATGAGCACCATCGACTCCAGAACCACCATTGCCTCACCAACATCACCACAGTACCTGCAAAACCACAGTGCCTTGGTTTGGGGCGCGCGCCTCTCCTACAGGCAAGGACACACGCCTCTCCTAATTTTCGGCAGCTGAACAATTCTTAATATTTTTATCATAATTTTTTCTACTTATATCCGATTGAGGTGATTCAAAGTGCATTGGAAAAATAACTCGGAGGGCTACAATTCTTGTGAATTATCAATTTTCTAATTCGAAAGCTTGCTATGTCAAAATTGGGTTTCAATGTGAGCCTGAAAATTCGAAGCATAACTTTTTCGGCTGGAAGTTGATATGTGATAATATTTGGACTATATTTCATTCCCTTGACTTTTTTCCTCATTCAATTGATGTCTAACACTTTCAAATCTTCATCGTGAGGTTTGACGTAACTTTTGAGTATTTGCATTTCAGTCGTCGAACTTTATATTTGATACAATTGAGTAATTTTTCGCTATCTTTGCATTATTTTCTCAAATTCTTCATCACACATTGAGTTTTATCTTCAAAATGAAATATAACATAAATTATGTAGTATTTTATCCAAATAATAGTAAAATATCATCGTTTAAAACCTAGAATAAGTGTAGAAACTGCATTTATTAGTTTAAATAAAAATTGAATTTTTAGTAGATTGTGATAAAAAGGTAATGAAATTTGTAGTTGAAAAGTTATGATTCTCATGAAATGTGTGGTTAAAATTAATTGTTGATTTTGATTTGAATTTGAATAAATTTTTATAGTTTAATCAAACAAGGATTAAATGTAGTAGTAGACCAGTATATTTATTTTACGGATTTAGAAGCCTAAATATTAGTGTTTTCTAAAATAAGAGGAAAATTGACAGAAATAGTACTTAAATTGGACATTAGCTGGTAGCACTCTCTATGTCCCGCTAAAATAGATAATGCAAACACCCTAAAATGCATAATTGTTTTTTGCACTGTCTATGTTTTGCCAAAATATTTCTATTTCTTACCATCCAAAATGAACTCGCATAATTTTCGATGCACTTTTACGATCAGTTTTTGTCATTCTCGACCTTGGCAAATTCCAATACGCGACCGTTTTAGAACTTGACATGATGTATCTATTTTTTTTTTCAAACTCTAGTAACATTCTGGAAAGCTGGAAGTAATGACTTGTCTTACTTATACTATTTTTCATTTTACCTTCACACATTTAATTGAAATCAAAATTTTCAAACAAACAACAAATATATACATATAGAAAAATTAAACTGTTTATAGAGAGATAATCCAACTTCACATTCGTGTGTAGATAGAGAAAAAAAAATTCATACTTTCAGAATTTTTTTAGAAGTTTTTTCTTTAGACATTTTTAAATTTATGAAAAAATTCAATATGAAAAATGTGTATTAAATAATGCCATTATGATTGTCTAAGTCATCAAACTCTTCGCAACTATATACAAATTGAACTTACAGTTTCCCATGTTCAAAACTTTGGACGACTTATTAAACAACTTGTCAACTTGTAAAATATATATGAAAGTCAAAAAATTTGATAAATAAAAAAGAATTTAATACGTAAATTTAATTGAAAGTAGACTCGATTGTAATTATTCATGCACGTGCACACGCTAGTGAACATGAGTTGGATACAAACTAATAAGAATAATATACGTATCCCAGTACGTACTTTGTATATAACAAATTTATTATCTGCCATTCACTGATCATTTGCTATGCCTAATAATTTAGTGTTATTAAATATTCTGTTGATGACAAGTACAAGACCAATTCCTCCAATTAGTAATGAATGGTATCTAATTATTATTATTATTTTTTTTTTTAATAGAACTCGAATGTTGATCTTAACTTCTTACGTATAAGATTAATATCTGACATAAAAAAAAATACAGTGGAGTTCGAGAAATTTTAATACCAATTTTCCAAATGAAATATAAGTGTAATTTCATGCTAAAATCACTAAGTCTCTAATGAACACTTTTAAAATTTCATTTTTTATCATATATTTTGAAAAAACGCATAGTTCGACCCAAACAACACCGAGAGGGGGGGAGGTGTGAATAAGTGTATAATGTGGAATTTAAAATTACTAACGAATTAAATAACAACAAGTCATTTTTTAATTCTTTTCTAAATGATTAAACATGTAAGTCGTTTTTATCCTAAATTTGAATACCGCAGTTTATGTGATCAATCAATAAACAAAATGAAAGTAGTAAATCAACACCAAGATGATCATGGAGAAATTCAATTGGGAAAAACTCCGAACACTTTACCAATCAATCCACTGTAAACGAATATAACAACTTACACTCTACCAGAGTAGACGACCTGTACTATCTGATTACCCGACTGCACTCCTTATAGCTCTTCGTGGATCTCGTGCTCCCCTGCACCATCCTTAACTGTTGTTGCCAAAACTCTTCGTGGAATCTGCTACCATGCAGCACTTCAAGTCTTGTGAATTCGTTTTTCTCTCGTGTATCACGAATAACGACCCGTTTTTCACAGACAGGAACTCCTGTCAACTTCCTTCGATCTTTAGAATTCTAACCAGATGTAGAGTTGTTGAATTTGTGACGATGGAAGATTCTCTGAAGATGGAGTCTTGTAATAATGGAGATATATACTACTCCATGAAATATGTAATTTTTTTGATTGAAAGAAGATAGACGAAAGACGTCTGTTAATTGAGGGAGTTCAAATGATCATCTTTGATTCTTTTAGAAAAAAGCTCTTCCATGAAAAACTTTAAAAAAAAATCATAACGAGTTTAAAAGTGTACCAACTGAAAATAAGAGAAATAATTTAGGAATGTACTAATACATAACAAAATTAAATATTATAATTAATAAAATTATATTTTATTAATTTTTTTATTGTTCAATATTTCAGAGTATATCGAAGTTTTGCTGCATCACAGCCTAGCTTAATATAATATGGAGCTCCGAAGTTTTGACCTGCAATAGCTGAAAAGAAAGAAAGAAAAGGGGACAAGTAAATCAGTTGAATGGGACAACTAAAATTCCAGAAATACTATAATGCGGATTCATTTTAGTTTAGTATTTGGGAATTGCGCATGTGGGAAGCCCATGTGCCTTAATTGAACTCCACACGTGCCTTCTAGTCCCACTTCATTTAAACTTATCAGAGCTTATTTTCATAATACAGACCTTATTTAATTTTGCTAAAAATCAACTTTCTAATAGATTTTTTTATCTAAGTTAATAAAATATGTAGTTAAAAAGTTGTGGTTAAAATTAATTTTTGACTTTAACTTACATTTATATCAACTTTTTTTTTATAACTAAACCAAACATGAACTTAGTTGTCAATTTTATTTTTCATACGTTGTGCACATATGAATGCTTGCGTGAAATAAATGAGATTTATAATCTTGTATGTTTACGTACAACTAAAATACTGGGTCCGTTTGATTGCAAGAATGAAATTGAGTAGAAAGAAAATGAATTTAATGGAATTGAATTGTCTAGAACTTATTTAATCGGGAATTGTTAATTAATTGTGTTTGATTGGTATAATTTTTCACTTGGAAAGTATTGAAATTTTGGATATTTTGATATTTATTTGACTTTATTTTTCATGAAAATTGTTCATTAAAGGGATATAATTTGTTACAGTTGTGGATATAATCTATTTTCATTGCATAAAAAAAATAAAAAAAAGTTGCCTAGAAAAGCTTTTCCCATCAAACCCATGGAAAAAGCTTTTCCTCAAAAATCAAAAAAATGTGGAAAACCAATTCCATGGAAAATTTAATCATACAAAAAGGTGGAAATAAAATTTAATTTCCATCTTCCATGAAAAAGAAAGCCAAATCAAACATGTCCTAAATGATTCTTGACAAAATTTGGGTGGCATCTTAGAACATGAAATACTACTTTCTCTATTTCCCCCTTTTTCTTTTCTTTTTTTCTTTTTGTGTTTTTAGGTACTTTTCTTGTTTATTTAAATTTAAATTTAAATGTAGTTTTGTATTTTTACATCACTGTAACTAATTTCGGTCGGAAATCATCATTAGAGACGCGACCAATAATTTATGGAAAGTTTAGGTTAAGAAGAAATAGTAATATAACAATCCAAACTCCAAAGTGGTAAAAATTGCGAACTGCAGCAACCGTTTAACCTTGGAAAAAATTTACTTGGTAAAAATTTGAATTAAAAGAATAATTCAATATGCACATGAAGGGAAGCACGTTGATGCACTTCATTTATGTAGACTAACGGTCATCAATAGTTTAGAAAAAAAAAAAAAAAACATTATTCTTTTTATATTTTCAACATGTTTTTCTACGTCTAGACCAATTTACTTTTTCTCTACTCCAACATGTTGAATTTCCAAAAATGTTTAGCAACCAATATAAATTCAAGACTTTTGTCTATTTTGATGCTATATTTAATATTCATTTAATTTTTAAATTTTTACTTGAAATAGTTTAATGCAATACAATTTAAGTAGCTATGCAAGATTACTAATTCCAGAATTTCGACATAAAATATTGTTATAGTTTTTCTTTTTCTTTTTATTTTGAGCATATATGATATGTAAGTCCATGTAAGTATCATAAAATTTTGTCATAAAATATTTTAAGTACATTCAACCAAATCATGCAGTACATTGTTTTATATTTTTAATTGCCAAGTTGATCACAATCTACAATATTTAAAAAGTGGGGATTTAGGAAAAACTTTTGAAAGACAGTAATATCTTCATTAATTTTGTATAATTTTCAATTCATCCTTCAATTGTTATTAGAATTTAAAAAGTTTTATAACCACTATTCAATTATTATTTGAATTTATAACAATATGTAGGAGGGTTTTGAGTGTGAAGGGTTGCTTGTGTATCTCTTTATTTTTTGGTAAATTAGCAAAATATATTGCGTAGTTCTAAAAATGTTCCGAAATGTTTGAAATTGTGTAATTTCAAGTGTGTAATATTTTCATCTATATTTACATTATTTGTTTGGCTTAGAAATTATAACAGTAAAACATATCATATGCTTTTATCAGCACTTGAACGTTATCGTTTGGATAACATTGCAACCCTCTTTACCATTTTGTTCGATTCAAAGTTTGAACAAAGTAATGTGCTATCCCCAACTCACTGTAACCCTCTTCCTGTACCGAGACTTGGACTACTTATGGAAAACATTGACGAAGTTCATCTGATCCAAAAATTTTCAAAATTGATCAATCAAACACGGACTAATACAAGTACATTTAAAGAGAAATCAAGAGAAAAGTCATACGAGTCATGTTATTAATAAAGCGGATTCACCTACTAATTTTTATGTTATGACTTCATCAATTGTTACCTTTGGACCAGATTTTATTTTTGGGTTGTTTTATGAGTTGTGAAGTTTTAAAAAACATATATTTATCTAATTGACGCACCAATGGCGAACAAAAATACAATAGAAATCGTTGATAAAATTTCAAGAAATATCTTGGATAATTCAAAACCGTTTAGTAGAAAAAAATTTGTATTTGGAGGAGATTTTTCACCTAGTACTACATGTCGTCCTGAGAGCAGCAAGGCAACAAACAATTAACTAAAATTTGATTAGATCGTATCTTTGGGAGAAAATGAAAAAGTTGCAACTAAATCAAAACATGAGTGCTCAAAATGACAATCGATTTGCACAATACTCGATTCAAATTGGTAATGGAGTAGTGTCTTACATAGAGGATAATTTCATCAACTTAGCAAAGGCAATTATATGTCGTACTTTCTTGCAGAGTTTCAATGCAAACAACAAAAGTTTTTTGTAAAAGTAAAAAATAAATATTACGTACAAAGAAATGTTTCTGTAATCAAAATATTATATATCAATTTATTCAATATTTTCACATTATATACATAATTTCATAAAAAATTATATATACATTACTAATTTTAACTTTTCTTTTAAGATATCAATTACCTTAACTATTTTCAAAAATAGAATTAGTACTTTAAAAATATTACGCATATAATTTATTCGATACACAAGACGTGCAACGCACGTGCTTAGTACTAGTGTATCATAAATATGATTAAGAAGTCAAATCCAGTTGGATTAGTCATGATATTCTTTCAATTACAGTGGATTGGTCACCTTTATGCAGCCTAAAATATATGCAAAAACAATTTTTAATTAGTGAAATTTGTTTTTGACACACAGGAAATATATCGATCCATGATAAACTGACAAAAGATGATCAAAAATTCAAAATGTAATTTAATCACTGAGTCAAAATACATCGGAATTATATTATTTATGGGTAATAAATTAATTATGTTAAACAAATAAAAGGTAATAAAAGATAAAATAGATTCATGCTTTAAATTTTGAATGAAATTGTGGCTGGCTGGCTAGCTTATTTTGAGTCCAGATTTTGTTTATAATCAGACTCAAGATTATTTTGGAACATCATATTATGGGTTTGCTTTATTTTTTGGGAGAATTGATTTTGTTATAGTGATTTTGGAACATCATCTTGAGCTTGAATTCCTGTCTATTTGAGACGCGAGTATGGCATCAATGGCTTCTTTAACCTGAGAGAGCTCAGGAGCTTTTCCACCTTGCGCAGGCCAAAATTCATCAGTAGCCAATACCTGTAAATATCCAACTAAAATTGAAAGAAAGATACAGAAATTTTCTATAATCGAGGCCATGTTTGATTGGCATATAGAATTGGGCTTTGATAACAAGAAAACTGGCAATAAAACTCACCTTCACTTGCAATTGGAGAAACTTGACATAGCTGATTGCTTTTTCCAGCATAGTAACCAAATCAACCTGCAGAATAAATTTTTTATTTTATTTTTTGGAACAAATTAACAATACTTATGCGTGCATAAAACATTTACACGAAGAAGAATGGATTAATACCTTGGAGCCATTGGGGACAAGATCTTGGAGTATCTTAAGCCGCTCGCTGATCCTCTCTCTTCGATTCTACAATACAAACATTCTTCCAGTTAGCCTTTGGATTTCCCTTTTTGATCTTGTCTGTTTTGCAGATTACTTATAATCCAGACAAAATAAGATTTTAGTACTTCAAAAAGAAGCAAACCTTTGCTGCAATACTTTGTGGATCCTTCGCGGGTGTTGACTTTGGTTTGGGTTTATTCTTTGAACCAACACTTGAAGCAACAGTGCATTGCTTCTTATGAGCCTGCGAATTCTCTCCCTGTGAAAAGAACTAACTCAGAAATTTATGCATGCAACCCTATATTTAAAGAATTTGCTGCTGAAGATCAGTTTATTACCGTAATTGGGCGTTTACTCGAGCCTGTTTCTTGTCTAGTATTCTCTTGAATGCCATTAGTATGTGTATTTACCTCAGAATTTAGCCACCTAAATTTCTCTCCACTTCCCGGAGAGCCGTAGCCGCTGGCATTTAGGCTGTTGGATGTTTCCAATAGACTGTGAGTGGTGGTGCTGCACTTGGGATTCAGCTGATACTGATAATTACCGGGCAAATTGTCTTCCCAGACTGAATAATCATCTTGTTGGTTACTCATTTTCAAGCCTTTGCTTTGCTCAAAAATAAGCAATGATCCACCGGTTTGCATGAAATTACCATACTGATCAGGTTTGAAGCTAATTACGGTATGACCTTCTTCAGACAGATATGGTGTTACCTGGTACCCTAATCCATTAGAATTCGAGCTGCTAGGACTGGATACTGAAGAAGAATTCCTCATAGTGAAATTCTTTGCAAAAACGGCTGCTTTTTCGCCCTCTTGGAATGCCATTTTCTGGGGCTCATCCATTCTATATAGCTCGGCAGAAGGATCCATGGAAGCATGAAATGATGATCCTCCAAAATTATTTCCATAATATGCAGTGGCTTGAACTGAACCCAAAGTTGGATCATTAGGCATAGGGTCCTTGGCCAGTGCCATTGAATAAGAACAGACTCGAATACAAATTAACTAATAGCAGAGGTTTTCAGAATTTGAAATAGATAAAAGAGGGTGTTCAACTTTTGTGGCCCCTATATTAGTAGTGATGGTTAGCTAGTATATATTCGAGTTCTGATAAGGAAAACAAGAAGTGTGAATTAACTATATATAGGTGATGAACATGAAATGCATCGATTCACATTGAAGACATAATTTAAATAAATAAGTCTGTCAATTACTCAAGTTTTTGCATGAGTTAGTTCAACAAAGTGTTATGTTGCAATATGTGGTTCATGTAAAGTAGAACATATGTTTACTAGAGGGGTATTTTTGGATTTTCCCTTAAAGTCTTGTACGGGCCATAAAATTTTGTATAGGTTAGGGTCGAATTAGTATATATAGATGATGTAATCCTATTATTTATACATAATAAAAATTATAGCCGCTTCACTCCCGTTGACGTAGTCTGAACCACTTAAATCTGTGTTCTTATTTCTTTGTCAATTTCATAATCTTCATCATCTTTTCCTTTGGAAGATCTATCTCGTGTCTCGTACTGCATTATTTCACTCTGCAAGAACTCCTAATCATTCTCTTGAAGCTCATTCCCTTCATCATAAATGATCAGCTTGCCCCGAAATGACCTGAACCAATAGGAAAATCCCAATTCATTGGGCCTTTCGATACAATCAAA
>CAIGRB010029090.1:1948-22390 GCA_903798255.1 Fraxinus quadrangulata | reverse complement strand
CCACATACGAGCCTCTAGAGATGGTATCAATTTATCTAATCAGTTTGCGGCTAGTATCAACTAGAAGGCTTCTCCTTTGTCTTTGTCTTTGACCTTCCTCGGGTCTTTCCTCATCGTTTTCTTGTCTTCGATGAGCGTCATCCCTTCTGGGGCGCCTAGCCCCAACTCTCCTAGGATGTCGATCCTGCCTAGGGGGGCACATTTTCTCACGGACGTTTGTTCCTTCTTTAGTTATCTAGTTGGGGGTATAAGGTAATATCTCTACAGTCGGTTGTGTTGTGGGTGTAAGAGTGGTGGTAGGTGCAATGGAGGAGCGTTTTCACCCCTATTTCTAGGTTTGAAACTTCGCCCCTATCCTTTCCTCATTGAGACAATTGTTGGTAGAGCCATTACTGGGGGTATCTTCATGACATAGTTGACCTCTTCATAGGCCAACGTGGGTACCACATTTAATGTTGTTGTGGCCAAAGTCCGTCCTGAATTGAATGCGGTCGACAGGCCATCTTGGCGTTCTATCATATGTGAGGTGGGACCTCTCGCTTGCTATCTTTGAAGAGGTTAGAATCCTCGGTTTGCCCTATTACGATGATCTCTCAATTCTTCATTGATAACCACGTGCCTTATCACTTCTAGCAAGGCTTCATAACTAGTTAGGTGTTTATTTTGCACATCCCTCCAAAAGAGAGAGTTCATGTCCAACCCCCCTCTTAAGGCTGTCAAGGCTTCTCTATCGGTCACTTGCACGCAGTAGGTCATTTTGCCAGTAAAATGAGATAGAAAGCTTTTCAGTGACCCCTTGCTATTGATTCATAACTTGAAGGCGTTGTATTAACCATTTGTCTTCCTTGCTTATTGAGAAACTTTCGAGGAAAGCCTTCTTGAAGTCCGACCAACTTCTAATACTTCCTATCGGTATCCTGGTATACCACACCTCAGTCGCCCTACTTAGGGTCAAGTGGAATGCGCAACATTTTACGGCAGGATTTGAACCCGTTAAGCTCGTGTAAGTTTTGAAACTGTTGAGGTGCTTTGCAGGGTCTCCTTTTCCATCGTATTTGAGGATTTTTGGGAGCGTGAAGTAACTTGGAACAAGGGCTGATTCCCTGAGAGAAGGGTAAATTATCATCGTCATCATCGAGGTCATAGGGCTTTTATGGTTCATCAGGGTCTTCATCTCTTTTGGCTTAAGGCTTCCGAGGCGGTTGGGACGACCCCACCCGATTCCTAGCCTCTTTTGCCCTCCTATCGTGCCTATTCCTAGGTGGATTCTGAGGCATGTTGCCATGGATGGATTCATTTTTCCTTTCAAACTAGGGCCCTTGTGGCCTATTTCTAAGTACAAAGGAAGGCTGAGCCTGCCTACTTCTAGGTATTCTTGGGCTTAACTAGTCGAAGACGCTTGTAGATCTCTTAGGCATGCGTTCCCTTTCATAATTTGGCAGAAAGTTGAATGGGACCTCATTAAGTTGGCTAGCAGCGTAGGTGGTAGAGGTGTCAACTCCAACCTTTCTCTCCTGAGGGGCTTCTTCCCAGGCATATTGTTGTAGGCCATTTAGTTTTGAACTTCCTCTTCGTGATAGTAATTTCTTAGTAGGATTTGGGGATGATCAAGAAGGTAAGCGTTCCCTTGAGCTGCATACAGGGACAGAGGATGCCTTCTGGTTTTGCATGTTCCTTAGTAACTCTTGCATGTCAATGTTCTGTTGGGTAATACTTTTCATGTTAGCAGCCATTTCGGCTACTTCCCTGGTGAGTCTGGCTATTATCCTGGATCCGCCTCTAGATCTACCTCATCGATATTGCTGATAAGGTCGGGGACGGACTGTTGGAACGAAATGCAAGGGTTCCTCCTCTTCAGGGTGTTCCCTGGCTATTTGAGGCGCTGATTCTCCATTATTGGAGCTCCATGATAACGTTGACTTTCTTTTGAATCGAATAATATTCATTTTTCAAAGAATATACCAAGTTTCCACAAACGATTTTCCTTGGGCTTTTCGACTGTTCTTTCTCCAAGAACAAACCCTAATTCTTCCAATAACTTTTTCCACAAGTTTTTCGTGGGTACATGTATCATTTCCCACAGACGCTGCCAATTAGTTGACCCCCTTTGTTGTAACAATTACTTGAACAACAGATGTTGGGTCCACGCAAACAAATTCCTACACGTTTTGATCGGAGATTCTGGTGGGATATGATGATTTTTATGGACGTAAGAAATGCTTTACGACGCTAACAAAAATGTTTGAGCACCAGCAATACGATTAAAAATGACTGCATATAAACAAAACATTCATGCACAACTCAACCAAAACTAAAGTTATTGAACACATGCAAATAAATACGAAATAAGCTAAAAGGGAAAATTTAGTGTTGTTTCAAGTGTAAAATGTTGCATTGAAATGGTATGAGTTGTAAGCTATTATACAGTTCTGACCGTAGTGACAGCCGTCGGATAACCACCACAAGACCTCATCTTCCAAGTCGAAGCATTGCAGCACTCGGTGTGCTAAACATTTAATACATTGACAACGGATCGACCACCCTATACCCTAGGCTAACAATCCTAACATTCATCACTATAAACGTTACGTCAATCAGTCTTAAAGATTGCCTACGAATCCTCTGAAAGACGACAAAGGCTTCAACCTCAGAAAGCTTCGTATTAGAAGTCTTCGGAGTGAGGAACTTCAGCTTCTTCTTTGAGGATTTCAATCTCTTTGACCTCTTTATTTTGATCAATTGAGTCTAAGTCAACTTAACCAGGTTTGACTTACATCGTCAGGAGGACTACGAAATGATATTCTAATTAGAGCCTCGGTACGAGGTGTAAGAAATATATTCCTAAAACTCACATTGAAAAGAACAAGTGAACTAAAAATGAAAATCCAAATAATCATAAAGCTACCATTCTTCTTTTCAAGGATTAGATGGTACAAAGTTCACATATACCCCTTCTCTAAAGATAAACTCGCTTATAAAATCCCATAAAACGAACAAGAAAAAAGATTGATAACTGTTCAAGTTGTTACTCGTATCAATAAGCATCCATAATTTCATCCAACGGTACCGATCATTTCAATAGTTACAGATAAATAAGAAATAATCCAATGACGTGCCACGACAAAAAAAAAAAATTATTCGTATATTTTGTACACTACTTATTAATTAATTAATTTATTTTTTTTTTGGCTCTACAGAGATTCATCAAATGGAGGTGATATTATGCAATGCAAGCCTCGAGAGATGATTTGGCAAGCCACCACAAGGCCGGATCATTTCGCTTTAAGATTAGAAACGTTTCCACCTTCCCGAATTCATCAACCTCTACATCTTCACAGAATCCAATCATTGCAAGAATGTCCATGGCAGCTGCATAAATAGATATACATTGCTAATAAAGTTGTAACCCTCGTACAAATAAAATGTAACCCTTCTCTTACAAAAGGAAAAAGTTGAGGATGTAGTACACGAAAAGAAAACTAATTCTACATCCAAACCTAGTCTACTTATATCAATACGTAAAATACCGTAAATGCTTTTAGACACCTAAATATTTTTGGTGGAGCCCTCTCTAATCATAGTACCCTTCAAACTCTAAATGCGGAGAGACAGTGTTTTCAATTTACGTTTTTTAATTGTTGTGTGAGTTGGGGTGTTGGGATCAAGTAGAGACTAAAGAGCAATGTGGAAAAAACTACTTAATAATACATTTTCGTATTCCAAGTCAACTAGTTCATCCAATGACAAACCACATCAATGTAACATGTATATATAAGATCCTGTTCGATTTAGCTAAAAAAAAAATTAATAAAAATCTAAGTCAAAGACAATAATTAATTTTAATCACACATTTCATGGAACACACAACTTTTATCTACTTTTCAATCATACATTTCATCAACTTCTATCAAAATCTCCAAAAAATCTAATTTTTGGCTAAACCAAACAAGGGCTAAAGGTAAAAATAAAGAAGAGCTGAATTTTTACCTTTGTAATTAATAATGTTCCTTTGTATTATGGCATTAGACTGCAGCATCCAAAACAGCCAAGATTTAAGTTAAAACGGTAATTATCCAATGTTAGTATGACATTTTTATGATTACTGTACATAATCTAAACGTACCTTCCGCAGTTTTTTGAATTTCATTTCATCTGGATGTTCAATCACATTACTGCATGAAACAACACCTCTGTTAGAAGTTGGAGGTTCAACATCTAAGAGATCAATGAAAATGATTATTTAAATTTCAGTGCTTACCATATTATCTTGAACAGAGTTTTCAGAGAAATCATGCCACCCGAGGGTTCTACTTCACGTCTGAGAATCTCAATTGCATTTTTTAGACGACCACAAATAACAGTAATAGGGTCTTGGATTCTCTGCAGTTCCAGGTAATCTGGATCAGGCTTATCGGTTTGACTCCTTGAAACTCCCTCCTGAGCTACCATAATATCATTTGAATCAGGCTGTGTCTGCGTGATTTCTTCCCTGTGAGAATCATCTGGATCAGGCTCCCTAGGAGCCTTATTCACATAACTAGGTGAATCCACGCTTTGCCGTGTAACAAAATCCATTAGATCAGTTCTCTCAGAATTTTCAAATTTCATATAACTCACTCCAAAATTGTCGGGATCAGGTTCCAGAGAAGCAACCGATGGCCCAGGTGTAGCTTCATCCACAAAATAGTCATCAGAATCAAGTTCATTCAGTATGGCATTTTTTTTTTCAAAACAATCAATTTCCATGGCTTCATCACCTTCACTATCACCAGCATTTGAAACATTAATGCTTTCCTGCACAGTCTATCACGATATATTGTTCATTCTCTCTTTGGTTGTTAAGCAATGTTTTTAACAAATGAAAGTTAGCTCCTGTTTGGTGGCCATTTTTTGGCAAAACGTTTTGAATAGTGAATTTTTGGAGGTGCATGGTTAAAAGATAAGAAAAATTTTAGGTTTACATGTAGAATATTTTATTGTGTGAATGTGTGGATGAAAATAAATATGTAGAAAAAAGAGTTTTGAAAGAATGAGAGACAAACAGGGGCTTATTAATGTTCCAAGTACCTCAGGAGATCTCAGAAGCAATGTAGATGTGTTTGCTAAACGTTTATAAGCAGCAGCCACTGAAGATATGCGAGCATCAGGAATAATAAATGCCTGCCCTCCGAGCTTTTGTGATGTACTCACATTATTATTAATGGCAAGCTCATCTTCATAATGTTGCAAATTTCTAACTCTGCTCAAGGTGTGGCTGCTTGATTTAGTCCAATCAAGAGTAGCAGCTTCCTTGTTAAGCTGTCCAGGGCAAATGTTAACACGAAACATATTGGTCAAATATATTCTAAGCATTGGTGTCTTAGAGAAGATAAATAGGTTCAATCACATCCTATGTTGCTTGGACTCCAGGGCAGGTGCCCGATACAGGTACATATCTAGGATTTAAATCCATTTTCTTCTAAAACCCAGAATATGGGAACATGGCTAAAAATGATCCAATATTTAGCCTTTGTATGATGGAGCTTTTTCGAATAGTCACTTATATTTTGGTTGTGTATAGGTCCCAACTTCTATGACAGCTTCATGCATGTGCTTGATAGTCGATGAAATACTAGAAAATGTCCTGCTTTGAATCTTTTAGGAAAACCATGATGAGGACAACTGTAACATCCCGAAATTTTCTATCAAAGATTTTAATATTTTAGAAAGTAATTAAAAATTTTAAGAATTTAATTGAATTAATAGTATAAATGTTATATGAATTATAATTAAAATAGAACTATCGTAATTAGAAATACAATTTTATAAAGATGGAGTAATTGCATATTCACCCAAAGATCAAACGTGCAATTTTATAATGAAATGAAATATTAGCATATTTATCCTAAGGGTTAAAAGTGCAATTTGAGAAATTGCACATTTAACCATCATCATCCCCTATAAATAAGGGATGCATGTAGAAGTGGGACACGCCTCCCTTTCATTCTTTAATTACTTCAAACTATTTTTTCTTCACTTCATCTTTTTCCCAAATCCCTTTCGCACAATCTTTGATAATGCAAGCCAAGTAAACTAAACTCATTTTTTTTCTTGAAATAACTTATAAATTTTTAAAACTTTTAGAGTTAAGAATTTGAAATAGAGATATTATAATTCACCATCCTCGATTTAATTAATTAAATTTAACTCTAATTTTATCTTCCTTCAATTATTAAAGAACCCTAAAACAAGAATTTTAATTCCTACTCATATATCAAGTACTTAAAACAAATAATTAATTAAATAATTATCTAAATAAATAATTAACTAAATAATTAACTTAAATAAAGAGAAAAATAAAGCTTACATGAAGAAAAGGAATAAAAAGGAGGCGTGTCCCACTTCTACATTCATCCTCTATTTACAGGGGATGATAAGGATTAAATGTGCAATTTCTCAAATTGCACTTTTAACACTTAAGATAAATATACAAATATTTTATTTCATTATAAATTGCACTTCTAATTCCCATAGTATATTCTAATTATAATTTCTATAACATTTATACTATTAATTCAATTAAGTCCCTAAAATTTTTAATTACTTTCTAAAACATTAAAATCTTTGCTAGATAATTTCGAAATGTTACACTACCTGTCTTCTAATAATTTAAATCAAGGGTACAAATGGGCGGGCCAGAGAGCTTTTTTTATTTTTTATTTTTATTTTTATTATCATATTTTTGACAATTTGAATGGTCAAACTAGCAAATAATATGCTATTTTAACAAAATCACACGGGCCATAGACAATATGTGGATATATCTTACAAACTATATATATATTTTTTAAGAAATTAAATACACATAATTTCAGATTCATATTTTAGGGATATATATAATATTATATGTTTAAATTTAGAACAAATTAAATTGCAAATTGCAATACTTTATCTTATATACATTTCAAGCCTAGGAACATGAAATACAAGTTAAAAATCACTTTAAATCTAACACCAAAATAACAAAAACAGAATAAAGGATCCTTTTATGATTTAAAGGATTTGACACGGATCCCATACCCTTATCCTTGCCATGTCATGTCAACATTGGTACTTCATCCAAAATGGAGAGTCCAAGCAACATAGGTCACACAAACCTAAAAACGAACATGCACATAGACAAGGGAACGGATATTAGTACCAAAATACCTGTTTATCTAGAGCATAGAAGCTTGCGTCATGTTCAGAGTACACCATGTGTGCCTAAAACAGATAACAATTACAATGAAAAGTAAGGGGCCAATATTCGGGAACTAGTATCTATGGAAGTTAAAAGAAAATAAGAATGAGTGGACAGACCACCTTTTGTCTTAGAGCAGAAGAAAATAAAAATGGTATACCAGTTCGTGCAGAAGAGTCTTCTTGATGCTTTCATATTTCCTGAAACCCTTTAGGTCATCAGTTCGAAGTCGCAGTGATATTTCTTCTCCATGATTCTTTACATAATTTGAAAACAAGCATCTTTTAGAGGGGGATAAGAGAAGTAATCAAGTGAAAAGGAGAGCTCATAATTCTCAGAAAATGTAAACATTTTCTCTCATCAAGATCCTCACCTTGTTGACACCAAGGATACATTTCGGACTCACGCCAACATAACCAACTGGTGCCATCTCGGTCAAGATGCCCACCTGCCATCGATGCTTTAGGAGGCCAAATCAAACTAAAGCATATCAGAACTCATAAAAATATATGAAAGAGTATGATTATATAATTAAATGGGTCAAAATGAAACCACAAATAAGTATACCTTATTCATAATAGCAACAATTCCCGGATCTGAAGCAAGCATATGCAATAACTTCAAAGCCTCTGATGCAGGAGGATTTAGCTGCAGTAATAAGGTTACAAATTGATCAATGTATCATATATCCAACCATTCCAGTATGAAAATTACAATTCAGTGGAATATTTTATTTTTGAAATATATTTAAGAAATAAAAAGCTAAGTTGTTTGAAGATTTGACTTTTCTTGTTGACTAGTTGCCGTTTCGGGACATTGTGGAATATTTTCAGAATATTGTGATTGTGTAGCATGTTCTTCCTCTTTATTTGTATGAGAGATATTAAGGTGAACTTTTACAGGACAAATTATGATAAATAGTTCATTTGGAAGATTACTGTTGCTAGATTTAACTTTCCTATTTCAGTAATTTGTAAGCCGTATAAGGTCTCTCTCTCTCTGTGTAATTCAAAAGATAAAGAGTAATACAAGGTTTATATTATTCCCAGTATTTCTTCTGTTATTTTTATTCCATAGTTTCCAAGAAAAATAGATCAGTTTACACTTTATTAATCATAAAACGCAACCTTTGGTGGAGATGGGCTAGCTTCCAACCCTTACCATCTAAAATACTATATAAAACTAGCTTTCTCAATAAAATTTTAATGGTCAGGCATTTAATGCATCATGCACGAAGTCAAAAATAGCAAGAAGCTAAGCCTCGTTCCCCCACAAATTGGATGTTGGCTACATGAATCCTTTTTAGCCACTTTCTGGTTCAATACTAAATCTCCTAGAAATCTAAAGCAACAAGTTCTTAGAAACTATAATAGACTATTAGCATCTTTGACTAAGCTTAAAAGGTGCTTTTTAACAAAACATGCTCTATGTTAGCCTTGGTCCACCCTAAGTGGGCTACCATCGTCAGGCCACTCTTATTAACAAAATCATCTTTAAGTCTACACTAAACATGTCACCACTACTGACCATGGACGGAGCTAGGGGAGGAAAAATTCTTTTTTGCACTGGGCTAATACATAGAAGAAAAATAAAATTCCCTAAAATATATTTTTACATATAAAAAAACTAATCAGGCTTGGGATCCCCCTAGGCTAAATCCCAGGGCTGCTAGCCCTATCTATTTCCCTGCAGCTAACATTTCCTTCATTTATAGTCAATCAGTGAATCATAAACCAACATGCAGTCCAAAATCGTATTACCTTCATTATTTCGATCAATAAGTCAGCCAAAATTTTCATGTACTTTTTCATAACCTGAGTTACCTTCCCCAATATCACCACTCAAATCTCCCATAGCGAAGCTCTAATTTTGACTAGGGATTGCCTGAATCAACCATCCATCCGTTGTTCTGTTACCTCATCTAATCCTATCTGTTGAGCATATTCACTGATAATATTAATTGACTGTTCTCTCCAAAGAACTCTAACTACTATAATCAATAATTGACAGGTTTTATTTATACAACCTCATTTTAATCCCAATTCAGTCATATTGTCTACACTATTTCTATTCATATCCCATGTGTACCAAAGATTATATCAAGTATTCCCTAATCCTTTTACCTTGTCTTCTACCAATTTGAACTTATGTATGCAACCTACACTGACTTTCCTTATATGCATCATATGTACCAGCTCTAAGGATCTTTCTTTGAGAGTCCTTATATTCTTAGTTCTGTAAAATTATATTATTCTAAACCAATTTATAAACCCACAAGGTGCCCTAACACACACTTGATCGCTTTTCACTACACCCTGGATTCGGTGCATCATGTCACTATTGTAGGGCGCTACCAACAAAATGCATGTTGGATTCTTATAACATGACTAAGTTCTGCATTGAGACACCTACCGCAATCCTCAATATACAAGCACTACAAATAAATGAAGACCAATTTCCTTGGTCATTCAAGTCATATTGTTTGAGTAATTAACCTTCTTAGGGTTCAAACATATTTAAAATATTGTTGGCTACCTGTGATGCACTAACTTTCCAGTGTCAGATCTCCAAATAAATTTGAAATAAATTAACCCAAAACTTAAGAGACAGTTCAAACAAAATATTGAATAGGAAATATATCTTTAAAATATATAAATTCTGTTTAAGCATAAGATATGCACAAAATCTAGTTCTTCGTAAATTCTATGATAACAAAGATTCAAGCCAGCACGTACTTTTACAGAAATCACAGTATCTATCTCATAAATATCAAGTGTCCTTAAGATTTAGCTCTATAAATAAATTCCAAAAATATGAACAGGAGTTTTAACCACCTCCAAGAAAGTTATGGGAATTTATCCACTCACAAACAAGACCCTCATAATCAAATATTTTGATCCAGAAGTAGATAATAGATATCGAACACCTAGTTCTCTACGCAGAGATGAATAAGAGTAAACTATACCTGTATTCCTGGAATACCAAGTGTCCGAAAATCAGAAAAAATATAAGTTCCTCGAGGAAGTTTCAGTAATGCATGGCGCCCATCTAACACTCTCTGCTTCAACCTCTTTTCTTCTTCATCAAATCCAGCTATCCTGAGGTCTGCCTTCTCATTTTTTAGAACTTCATCAACCTCCTCTGTGGACACGCCCATCATTCTAATAGATTTGGCCTGAAATGCAAATAATGAAAACACTTGTTACCTAAAGAAAAATGCCTTCACATGAAAATCTCGTACTAGAAACTCTATAATGAACATTAGAGAAATTATTAAGGTAATATGACTTTACTATTTTATCTTCTCCCACAAAGATAAAATTAGTAACCTCTAAATAAATATTGTGTAAACTCTGTAAAAACTTATGAAGTTTGATTTTTATCCCTGCTTAGGCTAGCTTGCACTAGCCTAATGCTTAGCAACATATCTAATACAGATCATCAAAAATTACATAGAAAATTACATGAACCATTCTTGCTTGAAGAATTAACCCCTAACAGAAACTTCTAACGACAAATGAGAGGAGATACTCAAGAGATGTGATAGCTTCAGAATAAACCTGAAGACATCCGAAACAAATACAAACATAGGTCAGGCATCAGGCTAGTTGGTGCACGAGATTTCCAATCACAGCTCGCCCCGACAATACTCAGTGGCAGAGTCGTATCCCATACTTAACCAACGGTAGCTCCGTGGAATCATTTTTCGGTTCCACTCCATCCATGGTTATTGCTCCGAAGTTAATAGCAGGTGTCCATATCATTTCTAACATCCTTTCTTATCAACTCATTCCTTATGATTCTAGGTTGACCAACTCTAAATTTACCATTAACAATGGTCTGATCACTTTACTTTATCAGTAAAACTAGTGGCCTTAATTGAATGTGTCAAAGATATCTCAATTTTTCTCATGCAATTATCATCAACCAGGCTACTGTACCGACTCACAAATATTTACATTCCTACTCTTATCATATTTTGTTTCATCTCAGATCCCATGAATATTTCTCATCCACAAGGCATTTAATTACATAAATATTGTTTTTGGACCACATTTAGTCCCATATAATGTCGCAGGTCTTAAAGCAATTAATTTATTTTTAACCTTAAATGGATTCGAAGATCACACCAGAGCTCAGACACTTGTCCACTTAACGTGACAAGCCTTCACCCTTTTGAGTGATATCATCTCTCATATCTCCCTCCTGGTAATGGAAGTACTTAATTAAGATACTGTGTGATCTCTAGTCTATACTAATTTTTGCCAGTACTTCTACATTAACTAGACAATGAGTCCATCTATACAGCCTTATTCCAACTATTTTTGCATCCTATACTCTCAAGATACTGTCTGCACAACGCCAATTTAAAAATGATTCCACTTTGTCTCATTCGTCAAAGATGATCATTTCTAAAAAAGCTCAAATCGGCCCTCATATGACTGCTGGCAATTCCCAAGGCAAACAAAACAAACCAGGACTTAAATTGGATCCTTGATGCAATAGTACAACAATCAGAAGCTTGATGAACTCTACTGCAGTAGACTTCACTGTGATCATAATACTCTCAAACATATCCTCAACAACATCAATGTACCCAATTTAACTTCTTTCTTTTTTAAACCCATCATAAAACCTCACTAGTTATTTTAAGCCTTTTCTAGATCATTAGAATCGTGAAAATCATTCTCATCCTATCCATGTCACTCTATTAAAGCAAGTTTGGGAGTTGTTTATAATCAGTGTATATTGCAAATAGATAGAAATAAGTGAATAGTACTTGTAGATCCCACGAAATATGTAGATAAATAATAATTCGCCTGATTTTAACAAGGGCTAAGTCTTCCTAACAAATAAATTGGGTCCATAGTTGATATATATAGTGTACATGTATATAAACTTATCAAACAACGAAACTGTGTGAAAAGTATAAACCAAGAATGAATTACTAGTTTAAAATAGAAAATTTGAAACCAAGCATCTTTGTAATCAAAGTAATTGAAATGGGACTCGAATGTTTCATCTTTCAACAAACACATTCGTTTTTCTTCCCGTTGGTCTTGTCCACAGTCTACGTATGACAAAACCCTTTGGATGCTAATTTTTGAAAAATCAATTTGATTAGGCTTTTGAGGGTTTGCGGTATGCGTTATGATAGTTGATCCTGTTTGATAAGGACAGCTTCATAGGAGGCTCTTGATTTTTTTATATTTCAGGGCATATAATTAAATTGAGGGGAAAATAAATCTTGAAGACATTCATCCAGAGATGAATATCTATGTACCCATGAAGTTTCCATTTCGAAAACGGGTAGTTGAATGTGTTTTGTGAAGTAATGAAAGGCTTTTAAAGGATTGATTTCTAGTAATTTGCCAAAACCAATTTGAACTGCCCTCTTGAAATTGGAAGGTTTTTGTTGTTCTGGAATGGTTTTATTTTGAGTGGGTTTTTTGAAAAAGGTTTTTCAAGGGTTGTTTTTTGAGAAGTGGAGGAACTTTGTTCTTCCTTCTTTGATCCTTGAAGTTAGTCATAGATTGACAATAGAGGGATAGAAGTTTTCATGTTCTTCTTAGATAAAGAAGATGCCATTGATATTCTCGCAGTCACTCAAGATGATTTCTTTTGTATGAACTTTCTTGTTAAGAAATCTACGAGAACATTTGATTTCCTTATATATATATAATATTTCGAAATCAAAACAGGACAAAATAGCTGGCCATCTTGCAAATATATGTTTTGAAACAAGATTTTTGACGTCTTTTTGTAAAATATCTTTTGAAGCTTTGCAATCAGTTTCCAAAATAAACTTTTTGTTAATTATGTCGTCTTTAGATTTTGAAATACTTAAAACTATTCATAAAATTTCTTTTTTGATTGTTGAATAATTCTTTTGAGGGTCGATCCATACTCCTAAGTGGAATTTTACTAGCTGTTGTTGATTGCTTTAATACCCCCACCATAGTACATGTCGTAAGCATTAGTTTCGACAATAATAGAGGCTAAAAGGTCTATAATGTATAGACATTAAATACTTTTAACTGCAGCTTTAACTTTTTTAACAGCTAAAGTATGTTTATGACTCCATGGTAGTGGAGGCTTTTCCAGCCTTTAAAAAAGAGGAGCACATAATAATCGCATATTTTTTATAAAATCACACTGTCAAAAAGCGCTGCAAGCTTGTTTTATCTTGAATTTCATCAGGAAATTTGTCGGCAAATTCAAGACTTCTTCGAATAGGTGTAAGTGTTCCTAAATGGATTAGCTGAGACAGCTAATCCATTATTTTTTATTACATGTATGAATGTATTAAGATGCTTGAAATGTTCTAAACTTTCGGAATAGATTAAATCATCAATGTAAACTATAATGATATTTTGATATGAATTGAAAAATATAATTCATAATTTTTTGAAATTAAGAGAGAGCATTTTTAAGACCGAATAGCATGAAATTCCTTCATACTGGCCAAATGGAACATTGAAAGCAATTTTGTATTTGTCGTCTTCGATTTAAATCTGCCAAAAACCAGATTTCATATCAAACTTTAAGAAGATATCAGTTTTGAGCAATTTGTTTAACAGATCTTTCTTTTGAGGTAATAGATATCGAAATCCATCGAAGAACCCTATTAAGGGGTTTATAATTAATAACGGTCTGAGAAAACCTAATTCAATTTCAGCAGAATTATTGATATAGATGGTTGAGTAGTTTTATAGAGATTTACTTAGACGAATTAATCATTTCTCAAGTAAATCATTAATTTCTTTGATACAATAATCAAGTAATTCCTTGATCATTTTAATAGGACAAGATTTAGCAGAAATTATTGATTCGTGAAATTCAGATCATAAGGAAGTGAGACAATATGTTTCTTTCTGTTCCAAAAAGCATTAGGAATAGTAGAACATATCTTATCTTCAATTTGTTTTTGAAGGAATGAATTTTTTTCTTTTATAGAATAATTTTGTAATTGTATTTCAATTCTTTGAAATTTTATTTCTTCTTTGGGAAATTGAATGTGCTTTTTCTTGAGATTAATATAATTAATAATTTTTGAAATAGACATTTCCTTTAAAGAATTAACATCCTTATTGCAGATACCTATGTTTTTGGTAAAGAGTCAATCGGGCCTGGTCACTATGACTCCCTTTGTGAGGAGGCACCCCTTCTCCCGAAGTTACGGGGCTATTTTGCCGAGTCTCATTCTACATGTCAATACCGGCAACAATGAAATTTATAGTTTCGTCCAGAATCAATCAAAACTCTGAAAATGAATTTGAATTCTTTGGTGACCACAATAGTTATATTGCAGTACCACTTTTGAAGTTGAATAAGATTGATGACATTAATGTTTTCTTCTTCTATTTGAGAAGTATCTGCTCCAAAGGAAGAGTCATGACTAAAACTATTTTTTTGTTATGTTGTCTTGGTTTTCAAGAAAACAACTTACATCCGAACATGTTTCATTTGACGTTCTAGGATAGCAATTTGAGATTTCATCTCCTTAATTTTTAATCATAATTCAAAACTAGAAGATTTTGAAGATGTGACTCCGATATTGAACTTATTTAATATATTTTTCATATTAAATGACGTTACCGATGTTTTTGAAGTATATGGTAAAAGAAGAAAGAATTTATTCTTTAATTGAGGATCATCAATTTTCTTAATTATTTCTTGAATGAGTTCTTCTTCAGTAAGGACATTTATGGTTTTACAACCACAAACTTCTTTACATTGACTTGAAGTATAAAAAGAGGAACTTGAGCTTGGTCTCAACATCAAAGTCTTCTTGATGTTGATAGACTTGTTCAAGTTCAAAATTAGATTCTTCATTTCAACTAGAATTGAGCAGATTGAGAAATTCAAGTTTAATATCTTTTCTATTTGAAAATTATTAATCTTTCCCTTCATTGAGCATTTAATGGAATAATATGTTTGTTTGCATTTCCAACAAGTAATTTTCGAAGTTTCAGGAATTCGTTTCCTAAAAGATTTTCATTTTGAATATTTGGGAGGATTAGATTGAGAAGATGTTTGTTTTTGAAAAGATCATCTTCTCATTTGAGAAGGAAAACTTTTCTTTTTCAATTTTGAAGAATAAGGAACGACTTTTTCGAATCCATATTGATCACAAAATGATCCAAGTTCTTTACGACTCTCAGGTTTTGAAAAGATCATCTTCTCATTTGAGAAGGAAAACTTTTCTTTTTCAATTTTGAAGAATAAGGAACGACTTTTTCGAATCCATATTGATCACAGAATGATCCAAGTTCTTTACGACTCTCAGGTCTCTCTAATTTCAATTTCGCTTTGAGTTTGAGATCATTACATAATGATAATCCTCTTTAATGACGAAGTTGATAATCTCGCCATAAGTTAGGAGAGCATATAGAATAGTATCATTATGTTGAAGTTTGATAGAATTCCCAACCCTTTCAGCAAAGAGTTCTGGATTATATCTTGCTTTCCAAAAAGATTGATTGCAATCTTCATGGAACAAAACTCTACCAAGGAACATATCCTCATACCAGCGAAAATCATGAAATTTTGGAAAACTAAGATTTAATAAAATCTCAGCTGTTCTATCTTGAAGAAGAGCTAGAGTTCCAATAAAATGTTTGAGAATTGAAAATACAAGAGTATTGAAACTGTCACTTCGATGTTGATCATTGATAGCTTGAGTAACTTCGTTACGGTCTTCGGTTGTAAAGTAATTGTTCTACCAACTTTTCAATTGTCCCTGTGAAACCACATACTAGATTACCGAAGGCGTTAATAGGAGTAATTTCTCGACATGCATAAGATGTATAACAAACAACCGTATGTTCATGTAATTGGAGAATTTGATACTCTGTTAAACCGTCAATATTTCATTTAACGATTTCATCACCTAAATAAGAAATTTGAAATTTTTTTCCTCGTATATCAGGATAAGAAGGACGAAAATAAAAATTTGGAAGTTTTGAATTTTGTCCCTTCAATTTATTGATATGGGATGTTTCATTCTCAATAAATTGAACTTCGAGTTCTTCTGGATTATCAATCATAATGATATTCTTAGAAGTTCCAAGTGTAGAGATTAGATTTGCAAGTTCTTGTAAAACGCTTGATTCAGCATACAAAAAGTGTCTTTTTAATTTTGGTGTAAGTTTTGAATCAATAGGTTTAAAAATTATATCAAGAGGTCTTTTGTCATCTTTTTTAGAAGAGCTCTCAAAATCAGAATTGACTTCAATTCTAGATAATTGAGAACATACAGATTGAAGAACAATATTAGTATAATTGATCTGTAATTGATTATTTTCGATATCTTTTGCTGTAGAACTAGAACCGTCTAGTGTATCAACAGGAATTTGTCCGAGAGATGATGCAACAATTTTAGTATTTTTATGAGAAACAACTATTTCTTGCATCGGAGGATATTCATATTGAAAACTTTGACAGGATGGAGTTTTACATATTTTCTTATTAACATGAGCATTTTGAATAGATTTAGTTCTAGCAATTTTCTTGCCAAAAAATTTAAGTGTGCCCACTTATAGAAATTTAATTCTTTAGGAAGATTATGAAATTTTACCCATAAAAATTCTATTTCATCTTTTGAAAACATGTTTTTAAGAGATGAAAATTTTTGACTGAAAGAGTTCGATTATTTTTGAATTCATTTCTTCTATCAATTGTAGGAAAAATGACATTATACTGTCTATCCAATCTTTCTAATGGATTAGGTAGCATGTCAGACAAAGTAGGAGAATCGAGCTATTTTGATTTATTATCCTTATCAGAAGTATATTGAGTCTTTGTAATTGTTGGAGTAAAATAATCTCCTTTTTAACTTACCAGGAGAGGTTGAAAATTTGCAGATTTAAAAGGATTTTCAAATCTAAAACAATCAGACCTTCGGAGATTATTTGATGTAGTAGCCTTATCAAAAATCACATTAACATGTCCATTAGTAAATGAAATAATTTGATAGGAACTGTTCCGACAGGAGCAGGAAATGGGCTTTGAGCATTTTCAAAATCCCATTCAAGTCCTCCAGTTTGAAGATTCCATGATATTCTTTGAGGAATCATGGTATTTGAAACAAGAGGGTTGACCTCCACCAGAAGGCTTTCTTCATTAAGAGATGAGCGAAAAGCTCGAATATTGAGTTGAGCATTAATTAGTGTGTGAGTGTGTGTGTGTGTATATTTTTTTTTTTGATTATTATATCTATAATAAATTTATAGAAATNAAGATACACCAACTTCTCCTAGACATTTCCAAACCTCAATAGGCATACTATTTGGTCCCAAATTCTAACAAAAGTCCATCTTTTTCAAGAGTTTTTCCTCCAATTTTACCTTAATAATAGAAGTGTACGTCATCTCCGCTCTTCCTCGGGTCAATGATTTTCCTTCTATCAGTACTTGTACTATAATTTTCATTGAATTATATCTTAAAATAGCATCTTTGCCTCTCTCTACCGGTCTTACCGAAACTTTTAAGCACTAGTCTTAAATGCTCAACAATTGTAAAGTCTTTACTTTTCCACTACCCAGCTTTGGCCAAACAAATTATTTGCTTTCAATATAAGTCAAAGTTGCTGTGAGGTCAAACTCCGACCGAGCAATTTTTCTAGATGGATCAGCATCCTAGTACAATTATGTTTGGGACAAAAACTCTATGAGCATACTTATCAGCCCTCTCCTAAAGCCTAAAGGTAATCGAGTACTCATTCCTCTTCTTAAAAAAGGTTTTGTCTAAATTTGATCATAAACCAAGGAAATTTCAGAACAATACAATATCAATTAAGAATTCTGCACACTAATTTTGGCACCTTAAGAACTGAAGTCTCTTCCAAGCTCAGACAGGAGTGCTCCTCAGAGAAAGGGTACATCAACTTTGAACTTGCATCGATAGGAACAAGTAGCCTCAGAGTATCAGCTTTAACATGGGTGAGCTCATGTAATTTATTCCCCAGTTCTTTGAGTAGAGCACCTGGATTTATGTCCACAATGAATTTTTCCCTCCGCCATACGACTGATATACTGTGGTTGTCCTGCTGTTCCATGGTCTGTACAACAAAACTACAATTCATGTGTAATGTAAATTTATTTATTAAACTATTTAACTTCCCTACGATCTAAAATAGCAGAAATTATAAAGCTACATTCTTGACCAAAAATAAAATTAAAAAGATACTATCTACCTCAAAATACTAGATCCTAGAACACCTCTCATAACTACTGGAAGCAAAATATATGGTAGAATTATCATATGCAAAGCACTATTCATAGACATAATGCGTATCTTCCAGCAAACATAATTTCTTGTCTACAATGAATTAATTAGATTATCGATCAATAGTTCATAAGCTAAAAACCGAAATAAAATTTAAGATTCAATATATTGATTTTCAACTACAATGAAAACTGGACGCCCAAAAAAATTTCAAGTTTTTACAAACTCAAATCAAATTTATACCAGGAAATTTAAGAAAACTACCTAAATTTGAATTTACGAGGCAAATTAACAAATTATTAAACCAAACTAAAATTGAAATATTACCTTTTTCTCTCTGTGCTATCGTAATTTGACCGATGATTATGATATTTTGCTTTTTATGGGTATAAGTACGCTATTTATATTGGAACTCAGGTGCTGAATCAAAACACGGCGTATTTTAGCACTCCCAGGAAATCAGTACTAACGCGACCTGGGGGCGATTACGTATGTGCTGGCGTAGATAGACCCGCGAATATTCTAGATAAGGAAATTTGCATGACCTAGACCTTTCAAAAGAATGCAGATAGGTCCCAAATCTTAAAATCTTAATAGATGCTTTACAAAACTTCAAAATCATACAAAACTTAAATCGAAACTCTAGATATGAATTTGTTTCCTTCAACTTAAATCACAAACAACCATAACACAAATAAAGCACAAATTATTCAAAATATTTAAATCTAAAAGAAAATGAAAAGGATATTTACCTTGATTAATCCTATGGAGCCAAAAACGGAACCTCGCAAATTTAACTTTAAATGTACTCTAGCTAGGTGTGGCTTACCGAACGTAGGATGGTTAAGTGGTTAGTGAGGGGTGGGAGTTGCCGGTCGAATTGGAGTGGCGTAGTTTAAGATAGATGATGGAGGAGAGAGAGAGAGAGAGAGATTTTGTTCGTGAGGAAGAAGAAACACAAAATGAAGGAATAAACGTGGGTATGGAATGGATGGATAGGCTTCGGGGTAGGGAATTGGATTTATAAAGTGGGGGGGATGGTTTATGTTTGACTTTCTTTTTCTTTCTCAGAATTGCTGTCGGCATCCTGTGCTTTAATATATAATGATAAATTGTTGAACCTCTTCACTTCCTATCCGGTTGTACGTGTAAATATGAAAGAAAATTCAACAGTCGCCATTTTTGACTTTTCAACCTCTTTCAATCCATTTTTTTCTCTCTTTTTTTTTCTTCCCAACACCTATTTTCTTCTCTTTGTTACAGCCACTATGTACGTCAATCTCTCTCCTTTTTTAAGACTGTCTGTTGTTTATATATATAAAGTGAATTTTACACCAAACCAGGTCTTAAGTTCAAGTTTTCACGTTTTTTTCATTTATCAAATTTTTTATCATTTTAATTAAATAATTAATCTTTTAACCTAATTCGTCAATTCCTCACACCCCCCCCACCCCCCGTCTTTCTCACCATTCTCTCTTTCTCCTTACACTCCCCATATCTCCGCCGCCTTTTCCCCTTCTCCCTCCCTCCCTCCCTTCTCACCCCTTCTCTATTTCTCCCTTTGTTCACAACAGCGTCGTGCTGCCGTGCTGCTGTAGGTGTGTCGGTGTGTGATGGATGTGCTGTGGGTGTGCGTTGCGGTGTTGTTTGTGTGCGGTGGTCTTAGATGTGGCGGATGTCTTCGATGCGGTGAGTTTGGGTCAACGGCATCGACATCGCCTGAATTTTTTTTTTGGGGGACAGGAAACTATTATTAGTTTTGGGTTTGATTTTGGGACCGGCTCCTGTTGTGGACGTTGATTGTGGCTATGGATAGTGGTGAAGGATTTTGGCAAATACGGGAATGACTGGTTGTCCTAAGATGGAGATTCCAGTCACTGGTTGTCTTGAGGTTGTGGGGTTTCTGGGGACGTTGGTGTTGGCGCAATGGTGGTGGTTCTGGCTACGTCGACATTGCACTAGAGATTTGGGTGGTGGTTTTTTTTTTTTTTTTT
>CAIGRB010029085.1:6528-19518 GCA_903798255.1 Fraxinus quadrangulata | reverse complement strand
TAAATTTTAAATGTTGAAAATAATAATTACTTAATTAATTAAAATAAGAATAAAAAAATTTAAAATATAACAAACACGATTATTTATAGTTAACACGGATTGCTTCCAGATCCTCCAATATCTTCAAAATAATTTCTAAACAAACCAAATGAACTTTCAGATCCTCGTTACTATTAATGTAATTTCCTCCAATATTATTATTATTATTATTATTTTTTGCATTTAAAGTAATTATTTATTTAGCAATTTATGTATTTCTAAAATAAAAAAATAAATAATATTTCAAATAAATAAATTACTAAGAATAAAAAAAAGAGAAGAAAATGATTAAACACTGTTCATTTGATGTAAGTTTTGGTGTAATGGTTGGAGATGAATTTTAGTTTGGTGCAAAATAGTGCAAATTTTGATACAGCCCTGAAGATGGCCTAATGTTTGAAACTTCTTCTTGTTATCTGTGTTTATAACTGTTGTAATCTGACTTCTGCCTTGTAATTTGAGGTCGTGTTAGTGGATTTAAGCGTAATTCTTATCAGGTGTTCAATGGGAGACTAGGTGTTTGAAGCAATCACCAAATATCCAAGATTTAGGCAAAAAAAATCGTGTTATTACTATTTTGTTGTTAAATCTTGGTTCTTAGTGGTAGTTGAGTTCAATACTAAGACTAACAGTGGTATCAGAGCCATTTAAGACCAATGTAGTCCTTGTTCTTCAATTTGTTACGTTTTAGTTCCCAATGAATCTTAGATCTATAACGATCTATTTATATTCTTCAAGAAACCTCTTCGATCTTAACTTTTGGAGTTAACATAATTAATACCACTCCACTTATACTAGAATGACTACTAAGTTGATATATAGTTGTGGGTTGACGAAGAAGACTTTAGTCTCTGATGCTGGAAAATTAAATTCATTATGCTTCGATAGATGTGTGTAAAGACCATAGATGAATCTTCGGCAGCAAACTTAGCTCCTTCTAAAAGAACTGAACAAGATGAAATGGCTTGGAGTATTCTGTTTCTTCATCTTTCCGATGCAGTCGTCAGAAGGTTGAAGAAACAGAGAGCATATGTTCTATCCAACTCTTGAAAAGTTGTACTATACTAAAATTCTACCAAATAAATGCTTTCTCTAGAGACAATCTTTAATTTAGTTTGATCCTAGTGCTGATTTAGAAGATAACATGGACAAATTCAATAAAATAACATGAGATCTTATAAATTCTGCTAAGAAAATATCTGATGATCAAAAAATTGTTGGTAGGAGAAAAACATGAAGATATAAAGAATGCATTAGAATATGGTGGATATGATTTAACTATTGAGAATATTCATAATTCTCTTAAGAATAGAGACTTATAACTTATAACCGAACAAAAAGAAGTGTGAAATATTGAGAATTTAATCACTAATACAAAAGGTTTTGTAAAAGGTACGAGTAACTACAGTTATAGTAACAACAATAAAAATAAAGGAAAAAAAAACCTATAGTACAAAGAAAGGGGCAAATAACAAAGGAGATGATAAGAAATCTAATAATAAAGGAAAGGCAAAGAACAATAAATGGTATTATTGTGACAAATTAGGCCACTTTAATAATAAGAACATCCAATCTATAGAAAGATTCTCAAAATGAGAATGAATTTTTTGGCACTGCACATAAAGAAACATAAGCCAATATGAGTGTAGGCATATGTTTCTTCTTAAGGAGAACATAATCAAGAATGGATTCTTGATTCAGGCTGTTTATTCCATGTGAGTTTTGATAAAGATTAGTTTACTGATTTTTCCAATATAAATGTAGGTCTTGTAAAATTGGAAAACAATGATGGCTGCCAAGTTAAAGGCATTGGCCAAATTGTTATGAGAATACAAGGTAATCATTTAATAACCTTAAAAAAAAATTAAAAAATACGTCCTAGCATTGAGAAGAAATTTGATCTCCTTAAGAGTATTAGATGATAAGGATTATATATAAAATTTGGTAGAGACTTGAATATATAAAATTTTGGTTGTTACAATTTGGCATCAGAGCTCGAGTTTTAATCGGTTTTGTAGACTTTGCAAGTTATTTTTTTTTAAAGTTAACTTTGTTATGCTTCGCCACCTAATCTCCCACTTGGCTCAGCCAGCCCACCAAAACACCTTCCGTCGAAGTCATGTGGCATCCCACGTGGAGTAGGACTTACCAGAGTCCAAACGATACCGACCCAACGAAGCCCCCTCATACCGAAGCAACTCATGAGGCCGACCTCTTCCGAAACCCTTATGATAAAGACAAATTTGAGGTCCAAACGAAACTTCTTTGCCGAAGTGGCGAGGTTCAACGAAGTAGAATCTGAGGCTCAACTAAGGCTGGTGACAATCCATATTTGAAGATCTTGAATTTATGAAATCCTTTTAGAATGATTGATTAGACTGTTGTAATGAGTAGAAAGGTCAATCTTGTCGCATAGATTATGGGATGGTCGCCATTTTTTGGGACATTTAATGCTCCACAAGTTAGTGAAGTCAAAATTGATACTTAGAATGTGATGCTTTGATAAAGGAGATGAAGCTACGTATCCTCCAATCCAATGGTTACTATTTCACATGTAACACTATAAATATCCCCCATTTGTGTCATTTGGGGTAATACAAAAATATTGACTACAAGCCATATATTCTCTTTCTTTTTGATTAATCTTGTGTTTTTAGTGTTTGAGTTGTGCTCTATATTTTGAGTTTGGCTCTAAGTTGGTCATTCATTATCGTGTAATTTATCTCATATATTTTTTTGGAGTCCAAACATTTTTTGTCTCATGCTATAAAGCTTTTCCCGCGTCAAAATCATATTTTATTGTCGATTGACAATCATTCCACGTGTTTTGTAATTAGCTTGAGAGAATGTAAGTGGGCCCGAAATCTATTGTCCACGTCTACGCTGTAAAGAATGAGGTCAATAGATTGGCACTATCTCTGGGAATCGTCATTATAACCACCAACATTCCTGTGGAAAAAGTTTATCTAAGGATAGGTGGGCATCACCTTTGAAAAAAGGTTTGTTCTTGAAAAGAACAAGAGAAAGCCCCAAAAGTTGAAAAAAATTGACAGTTTAGCTAAGGACAAATGAGTTCAGATCGTGATCTCCATCTTAGGAGGGTAAGAGAAAACCTTGATGAAGAGGCTCCACGAGCGGTGACCCCAGCGGGTCGATGCCGACCCCGTCACCACCACAGGCGTTGTGGGATGAGGCTAGCTGTTCAACTTACCCGGGAGATAGCCACCATAGTTGCCAACATGAGAAATATAACCCACCAAAGGCCAGGGTGTGAAGAGGCTAGATCCTCTCGTCGGGAGCCATCCCCACGACAGAGAGAATGCGATAGAGAAAGGTCTAGGAAGTCAATGACCCTCCAATGACTAGCTACATAATGAATAGTAGTTCCCGAAGGCAATTACCACCAAAATTGCCTTTACTTAGGAAGATGCTGAGGGTGTATACTTTCCTCATTGTGACGCCCTCGCGGTGAGGGTTGTTGTGGCTAGAAATGGGTTGAAGCAGATGCTGGTTGATAATGGTAGCTTCGTCAATATGGGCCACTTTTGACAAGATGATCGCTAAGCACGAATTAACCCTCATCATAACCCCTTTGGGGGAAAATAACCCTTGATGTGGAAATGAGAGAGACCCACCTTAGACAACTTTGAACTTCATGAAATTTTTGGTAGTGGATAACAGCTCAGCTTATCATGGGGAAGGGGGGGCTAGGTGGACTAGCCTTAAAGGACTTATGGGCTGTTATCTCCATTCATCACCTATGCATGAAGTTCTCTATTGAACATGGGATTGTCAAAGTTAGGGGTGACTAAAAAGGAGCAGGAGAATGCTGCTACTTGAACTCGATAAGAAAAGCTAAACCCATGGATGTCAACGTGGTGCTAATGGATGTTGATACGATAGACTCCTCAAGAGACCAAAATTTCGATCAAGATGGCGGATGCCTTTGAGCAAGTGGTCATGATTGAAAAATTGAACCCTCGTATTATTGAGTTTGAATCTCGAGCAGCATTGATGGAGGAAATAGAAAGCTTCCCAATGGATCCTCAAGATCCCACCAAGGCATTATAAGTGGGAAAATACCTACCATCAGAAATCGAAAAGAGACTCAAGGATTTGTTTTGTAGAAATCTTAAGGTCTTTGCATAGAAGCACGAGGACATGGTAAGCATTGATCCAAAGGTCAGTTGTTACTACCTGAAAATTGATCTTAAGGTTGCCCCGCATAGACAAAAGAGAAGGGCCCTCAACCAGAAAAAAATAAGACTCTGAGGAAGGAAGTGCAATAGCTGAAAAGGAGAGGCTCCATCAGGGAGGCCATTTATTTGAATTGGGTCTCAAACCTAGTCCCGGTAAAGAAACACAGTGGTAAATGGAGAGTGTGTATAGACTTCTTTGACCTTAACCAAGCATATCCAAAGGACAGTTTTTCCTTTCCAAGAATAGACCGATTTGTGGACTCCACTGCTGGGCACAAGCTTTTGAGCTTTATAGATGCCTATTCAGGCAATAATCAAATTCACATACACCAAATAGATGAGGAAAACACCCATTTCATCACTGACAGAGGTTTTTATTATTATAAAATGATGCCATCCGAGCTAAAAAAAATGTAAGTGCTACTAGAGACTTGTTAACAAAATGTTTGCCAACCTCATTGACAAAATAATGGAAGTTTTACGTAGATGACATGCTCATGAAAAGCTCGAAGGCGGATGACTATGTAAAGCACTGGATGAAACTTTCCAAATTCTACGAAGGTACAGAATGAGGTTGAACCCCCCTCAAGTGTGCGTTCGATGTTGCCTTTGGTAAATTCTTAGGATAGGAGACAAAAACCAAAGGAGATGCAAAGCTTGACCAAGTGTGTAGTAGCTTTAAGTTGTTTTGTCTCGAAAGCCACCGACAATTGCCTCTCATTCTTTAAGATATTAAGGAGGCAAAAAGTTCCAATGGACGGAGGAGTGTAAAGTAGCCTTCCAGGGACTGAAAAAGCTCCTAGGACAAGTCCCTCCTCTCAAAAAGTCTGGAGAGGCTTTGCTACTCTATCACCCATCTCTAATGAGGCCGTTAGTACAGTTCTCATAAGAGAAGAAGATACCCTTAAGTTATCTGTCTATTATGTGAGTAAGGCACTTTTGGCCACCGAAACTCGCTATCCTAATATGGAAAAGTTAGCTCTAGCATTGATCGCTGCATCCAAAAAGTTGAGACCATACTACCAAGCCCACACAATACTCGTATTAACCAACTTCCTACTCAAGCAAGTGCTTCAGATCCCAACTCTTCAGGAAGGTTGATAAAATGGGCGGTTGAGCTCAGTGAGTTTGACATTATTTTCAAAAAAAAGAAATGCTATCAAAGGCCAAGCCCTTGCGGACTTCGGGCGAAATTTGCCAACGTCCTAGAGGTGGACGAAATAATGGAGCACTCGGAACCTCTTACGTTGAACTTATTCGTGGATGGTTCATTTGGAGACACAGGCTCAGGAGCGGGTATAGTCTTGGTTAGCCCTAACTGACAGATGCTCAATTGCGCAGTGAGATTCGAGTTCAAAGCTACCAACAATGCGACGAAATATGAGGCATCACAACCAACTTAAAGTTAGCTAAAGAAATGTAAGTGAAGAGATTGTTCATTAAAAGTGATTCCTAGTTAATAGTAAGCCAGGTAAATGGCAACTTCACAACTAGAGATGGGAGCATGGCCACGTACCTTAAACTAGTGATGGAATTACTCCCATATTTTCAGATATTCGAGTTGGCTCAAATCCCGCGTATTGAAAATGCCCATGCCAATGCCTTGTCCAAGTTGTCTAGTAGCAAGGACTCGAAACTACTAACAATTGTGCCAATTGAATACCTCTCAGAGCCTTTCACTGCTAAAGGGAAAGAGGTAAAGTGGGTAGAAAGAACGCCTACCTGGATGCAATCTATAATAGCATTTCTTAAAGATTAAACCCTATCCGACAATAAAAAGAAGCTTACAAACTTCGGAGAAGGACAACTCGCTTTGTATTCCATGATGACGTGCTCTACAAAAGAGGTTTTTCCCTTGTCCATGAGGGTTTTTGCAACAATCATGTTGGAGGACTCGTACTGGCACAGAAAGCATTATAGCAAGGGTATTATTGGCCTACTTTGAAAAAGATGCGATCCAATTTGTACAAAAGTGTGATAAATGTCAATACTTCTCTCATATCCAAAGACAAACTTTCTAAGAGCTGACAGTAGTATCCAACCCATAACCGTTTGCTAAATGGAGGATCGACCTTATAGGACCCTTAAGGTGGATGTAGTGCGAGCTTTGTTATAGTCGCAATTGATTACTTCACAAAATAGATTGAAGCTAAACCTTTGGCCAAGGTCACAAAAAATAACACTTCCAAGTTCCCATTCAATTGTCTCGGATAATGGGCGCCAATTTGCAAAAAGGTCAGAGACATGTGTGAGGAACTAGGGATCAAGAACCATTTTACAACACCATCCTCAAGTAAATAGACAAGTAGAAGTTGCAAACACAACCATTAAGTATACTTTGAAAAAAAAAACTTGACGCCTCCAAGGGAGCATGGGTCAATGAACTGCCACAAGTATTGTAGGCAAACGGACTACAAGCCGAACTCCAACTGGAAAACCCCATTCTCAATGGTCTACGGTATAGAAGTAATTAGCTCGGTGGAAGTCAAGTTACTTTCTCCCCGTCAATTACAATTCAATGAAATATCCAACGGCGAGCTGAGAAGATGTGAGATTGATTTCCTTGATGAAAGAAAGGATGAATCCCAAGTGAACTAGCTAGATATTAAAGGAAGATGACCTGTTACTACAATGTGAGAGTTAAGAAAAGATCCTTCCAAATAAACGACCTCACACTTCAGAGAGTTTTTCTGTCTTCCAAGGGACCAGGGATAGGCATGTTAGGTCCAAAATAGGATCACATCAAAGAAGAGCTACGACCTGGTACTTATCGGATAGAAGGCCTGGATGGGAAAATACAGCCTCGACCATGGAATATAGAACATCTTAGAATATACTTCCGGTGAATGGGTTTTACGGATGGATGAACTTTCCCAACCCTTGTAAATATTTTCAAATGATCCAATAAAAGTATGTTTCATCTAATACATTTAAAGCACATGCCTCCACTTATGAAATTGAACATCATGAGAGAAGCTCCTACATGGATTAACCATCCACCAAGTAGGAAAACATTGGCACCTCAGAGGCAATGATCAGATCCCAAAAGGGATTGCCTCATTGGTTCTCCAAGGTGTACAACACAAGCCTTCCATGACGAATTTGAACGTCATAGGAGAAGCCCCTATATAGATGAAACATCTACCATGTAAGGAAGTGTAAGCGTCTTGAAGGCGAAGATCGGATCCCAAAAGGGATTACCTCATTGGTTCTCCAAGGCGTATAACACAAGCTTCCCATGTTGAAACTGAACGTCATGGAAGAAGCCCCTACATGGATGAACCATCCACCATATAGGGAAGCGTGGTCACCTCGGGGACGATGATTGAATCCCAAAAGGGGTTACCTCATTGGTTCTCCAAGACGTACATCACAAGCCTTCCATGATGAAATTGAACATCATAGGAGAAATTATTACTGAAGTCCCAACTCAAAAATAAGAAGATGGAGAAATATGTACTTCATTAATTAGGAAAGTTGTACAATGGGAAGCCTCAGCCATTACATAAGAAGCAAGAAAAATCCTATTATGTTGGAGGTGGCAGAGATTTTGATGCCTCCGTACTAGGCACTTTGGCAGCTGGGGCCTATTGACCTGAGGCCTCATTTTCAAGAGAACCTTCTCCAAAAACTATGCTTTCAATTCAGAAGCATTGAGTTCTAGGTAAAGTTCTCTTACCCTTTCCACTACTTCAACATAGGCAAATCTCCTCCAATAGGCACCGAGGTGCTGATACACTTCCGTCAGATGGAAGTTGACAATGTAGTCCATTTGCCTTGGCCTACACAAGCTCTTTCACATAATGCCTAATTTGGGTCTCCAAAAACCCATTGGCGTCCTTGAGTCCAACATTTTCCAAGTTGGCCTTCTCTAGAACTTCGGCGTCAACTTTGGGTGATTGTTCAAAGTTTCAACCTTCTTCATCATGGAAGCCACCTCGTACTAGGATTCATGAACCCTCCTTTTCAGAGCTTCAATCTCCACTAAGGCAGAATCCAACTTGGCTACCTCTTCAGCTCACAGGGCCTTCAACTCTTGAGCCTTGGCCTTCACCTTTCTCATTTCCTCCTTTGCTGATGCCAATTTTTCAACCGACTCCTGATTGTGCGTCTAAATGTCCTTCAAAACCTCCTAGCACTCTAACACAGTCCCAAAGGCCCTAGGTCTTTGGCTCACTAAAGTGGCCGTAAGATCAACTGCGTCACAGGTGGAGACATTCTGCCACCTTTCGGTCCAAAATTTATAGAAACTGGTAGTAGCACTCCGGCCTTAGGTGATAGTATCTTCATCACTATTGGGGCAATCTCTTCATTTTGCCCAACCAGGGACCTTTCAAACTTCCCAGGGGTCTTTGCCACTGGTGCATTTTTACGGTCTCGAAGGTCTACTCTACCTCATTCGCAACCTCTTTGTTGGTCACTTTAGGCTTGAAGGCCTTAGCAGCATTGAATGAAGCCTGCATCAGCTTCGGAGGAGGATGTAGGGTCTACTTGGTAGTCGGGGTAATAGTGGAGTTAAACTTCTTAGAAGAGGGGTCGGAGCTATGAGTTAATTTTCTTTTCTTTTGAGGCTCTTCCGTCTTTCCCTTGCCCTAATCAGCTTTTTGGGCCCTTTCATCTTTATTTTTCTCAGCATGCTCCTTGTTGAGGTGTTTCTAGCTTTTCTCTGACATGCTTTGTATCTAGAATTAACTATGGACGTAGCTCTTAATAGGGGTGGGGTACTTTTTTCTCCTAAAGTCATCTGCAACAAGTAAAGATTATGCTAAAACTCAAAGTATTGTATATCAAATAGAGGACTTCAGAATTTACCTTTAGGCGATCAAAGTGGCGTGATCTTTGTGGACAACTGTAAATGTCTTCGATGATATCCCACTCAACCTAAGAAAGTTCGAATCGAGTCCCTGAAACTGCAAAACAAATAACATTAATAAAATGTTATAAATAAAGTACAAATTACAAAAAGAGAGACCCATGAGCTTCAGAGTACTGGGTCGGCACAGTACAAGCTGGAGCCTTATCCCCCTCAACCATTTGCCATTTGCCCTTAACCTAGGACAACGACTCTTTCCAGCCTTTTATTGAGGATGGTAGACCCACCACAAAAAAAAGTGCATGGGCCCTCCAATGAGTCATGTAGTACGATCCTTTGGGCTCTCCTTTCCCAAGTACCCGGGGTTGAAAAAGTGTTTGAAAGACATGAAGGGGCATGTCTTCGCCAAGCGATGTCTCATTCTAAAGAAAATATACCCCGACCAATTGGCTCCACCCATTTTACAATAATTGTGTGGGAGCCAACATGTAAGACCTCAGTACCGCCCTAAAAAATAGATAAAGAAGTAGACCTATACCCGTCCTAAATAGGAACTCACTAATTGCCACACATCTCGGCCTCGGATAGTAGGTACATTCGTAGGCTTCAAGCACTAAGAGTTCTTTGGAATTCAAGATTCTATATTTTTCCCTAATTTCAGCCACTTTGTAAAGGTCATTGCAGAATGGATTCTTGCAGCTCCCCACCCATCCTCATAATCAATAGGGCCTTCACTTATTGCCCAATAACCTCCATCAGACCCTCAAGTGTAGCTTGTTCCCTAAACCAGGCAATGGTGACTCTCCTACCACTAGCACTCGATCTAGAAGCCATTGAAATCGAAAAACAACAGAAGGAAATGATGGGGGAGACAAAGTTTTAGATAAATTACCTAAATAAAAGGAAGCTCTAGGAATTCGACGTCACAGAAAAATTAAAATGACCAAAAAAGTTTTTCGATTGCAATAAAAAATTGGAGACTTTTGCAAAGATAAAAAACTGATACAAGAAACATAATTTTGGCTTTTATATGGGGAAAGGATGAAGCTCAACCATTGGACTTAAAACTACTTCATCTCAAGCATCCATTTTTTAACTTCATCTGAGGCGTTGAATTCAAACATTTTTGTTATTAACACCTCAGATTGATGCGTGTCTCTCACGTAAGAGCCTCGACTCATCTATCTAAAATTACAGCATTGTGGCCATCATTGCGTATTCAATATGCAACAATTACACATGTAATTGGAGTCTACATGCCTCAAATTTTTTTACTTGGTAAGGTACCAAAAAATCAAATCATTGGCACAATTCTCAAAAGCGTACTTTATTGACAACAAAACAAGAGCTTCAAAAGTTCAGCACTTCCACGCTTCAGCTCAAAAGGGAAATTTCAGCTATTTTAAATCAAGAGCTTCAACAGTTCAGCACTCCCATGCTTTGGCTTAAAAGGAAAATTCCAGCTACTTTCAAAGCAAACGCTTTAGCAGTTCAACCCTTCCCAAAGTTTAGAGTTTGGCAGTTCAGCAATACATAAGGATAGAACGCAAGAATCAAGTTTAACTTTGAACTCCAATTATGATATCAATATCTATACTTGAACTTGGATGACTATTGTGTTGGTTAAAAACCTAATCATGACAAGAAACATGCTTTAAAAGAATTTTGGTCGAGACAGAAGTCTACGCATAACATAAATAACTATACATGAATTTGGGAGACTATTGTTAAGCTTTGCCAACTAGGCTCCCATGTGGCTCAGCCGACCCACCAAAGCACCTTCCTCTAAAGCCATGTGGCATCTCACGTGGAGTAGGACCTACTAGAGTCCAAACGATGTCGACCCAATGAAGCCCAAACCTAATCATGACAGAAAACACGCTTTAAAGAAATTTTACTTAAGATAGAAGTCCATGCATGACATAACTAACCGTACATGGACTTGGGGGACTGTTGTTATACTTCGCCGCCTAGGCTCTTACATGACTCAGTTGATCTACCAAAGCACCTTCTACTGATGCCATGTGGCATCCCACGTCGAGTAGAACCTACCAGAGTCCAAACGATGCCAACCCAACGAAGCCCACTGATACCGAAGCAACTCATGAAGCTGACCCCTTCCGAAGCCTCTATGATAAAGACAAATTTGAGGTCCAAATGAAACTTCTTTGCCAAAGTGGCGAAATTCAACGAAGTAGAATTCAAGGCTCAACTAAGGCTGGTAACGATCTACGTTTGAAGATCTTGAATTTATAAAATCTTTTTAGAATGATTAATTGGACTATTGTAAGGAGTAGAAAGGTCAATCTTGTCAACATAGGTTATGGGGTGGTCGCCTCCTTTTTGGGGGCATTTAATGCGCCACAAGTTAGTGGAGTCTAAATTGATACCTATGATGTGATGCTTTGGTAAAGGAGATGAAATCACATATCCTCCCATCCAATGGTTACTATTTCACATGTAACACTATCAATATCCCCAATTTGTGTCATTTGGGGGTAATGCAAAAATATTGACTATAAGTCATATATTCTCTTTCTTTTTGATTAATCTTGGATTTTTAGTGTTTGAGTTGTGGTCTAGATTTTGAGTTTGGCTATAAGTTGGTTATTTATTATCTTGTAATTTATCTCATACATTTCATCGGAGTCCGAACATTTTTGTGTAACTCTATATTTTCTACTTACCACATTGTAGATTTCATGACATACACATTTTTCTAGCTAAATTTATGATTTATATCTCAAGTAAAGCATGACTCCTTGTATAAGCGAGCATGAAACGTTATGTCACATGATAAGAATGTAAGCATGATAAATTAGGCTTAATGCTTGGGTGGATAGATGATTTGTCCACATAGGGATTAGATAGAACAAATAGTCTTTTTCTATAAAATTTTTGGGATGTTACAATATCCCCTCCCTAAAAGAATTTCTTCCTTGAAATTGCACTATGATACATAGAAGATTGACGTGGATGAATAAAATTTCAAGGACGAAATTCTTTTAGGGAGGGGATATTGTAACATCCCAAAAATTTTATAGAAAAAGACTATTTGTTCTATCTAATCCCTATGTGGACAAATCATCTATCCACCCAAGCATTAAGCCTAATTTATCATGCTTACATTCTTATCATGTGACATAACGTTTCATGCTCGCTTATACAAGGAGTCATGCTTTACTTGAGATATAAATCATAAATTTAGCTAGAAAAATGTGTATGTCATGAAATCTACAATGTGGTAAGTAGAAAATATAGAGTTACACAAAAATGTTCGGACTCCGATGAAATGTATGAGATAAATTACAAGATAATAAATAACCAACTTATAGCCAAACTCAAAATCTAGACCACAACTCAAACACTAAAAATCCAAGATTAATCAAAAAGAAAGAGAATATATGACTTATAGTCAATATTTTTGCATTACCCCCAAATGACACAAATTGGGGATATTGATAGTGTTACATGTGAAATAGTAACCATTGGATGGGAGGATATGTGATTTCATCTCCTTTACCAAAGCATCACATCATAGGTATCAATTTAGACTCCACTAACTTGTGGCGCATTAAATGCCCCCAAAAAGGAGGCGACCACCCCATAACCTATGTTGACAAGATTGACCTTTCTACTCCTTACAATAGTCCAATTAATCATTCTAAAAAGATTTTATAAATTCAAGATCTTCAAACGTAGATCGTTACCAGCCTTAGTTGAGCCTTGAATTCTACTTCGTTGAATTTCGCCACTTTGGCAAAGAAGTTTCATTTGGACCTCAAATTTGTCTTTATCATAGAGGCTTCGGAAGGGATCAGCTTCATGAGTTGCTTCGGTATGAGTGGGCTTCGTTGGGTTGGCATCGTTTGGACTCTGGTAGGTTCTACTCTACGTGGGATGCCACATGGCATCAATAGAAGGTGCTTTGGTAGATCA